>JADRCD010177722.1:0-12996 GCA_019843815.1 Montemys delectorum
AACCTGGAAGTCCCCAAACCTAGGAAGAACATTTCACCCTAGCTCTATCCTAGGAATAAAAATAACTGACGTGTGTAAACGTGTGGGAGAGGCTTGGACACACCAGTCGGTAACACATCTGGCCAGGCCATTTGTTTACATGGCAGGAAAAGCAGGCCACACCTACCCAGCCACTGCTCTTTAAAATGGTAGAAGATTTTCCTAGAAGGTTTATAAGCTTGCCTTTCCCAACCTAACTCGTCATAAAGGTAGCTGGGTTGCCTCCCTTTTAGATAAGACTTTATTTTTCAAGCCCGTTTTCAGTTTACAATAAAACTGACCAGCAGACGCCAGTTTCTTATCAATCCCTGGCCTTATGTGTGCACCCCTATGCTTCCACAGCTCCTACCACTGTGGTAAGGACAGGCGATAAATCAACATTGATATATCATCATCCCCCAACAGCCATTCATGAAAAGGTTCTGTTCTTTGTGCTCTCCAGTCTCTTGGCTTGGGATGGGCGTTTCCTTAGTTATCCCCAGAATGCCAGTGGTTTCACTCTCTGTAGGGATGAGGGAGAGCTCCTGGGACTGAACTTACTTCCTGCTCTTTGATGAGAGTGTTGCAGATTTTGGCCGTTCTAACAGGGAGCTCACTATTGTTTTATTTACATTTCCTAGATGATGTATTATGTGAAGCACCTTTTTGCGTGTTCATTTTCCACCTGGACGTCTTTGTAAAGCAAGGCATCCGTGAGGGTCTTTGGCCCATGGTTTAACTGTGATGTTTGCTTAAGACTCTACGTGAGACAGGGCGGATACTTACACCCAACCAATGGACTGAAGTGGGGGACCCCTGTGTCTTGAATTAGGAGAAGGCCGGAAGAAGCTGAGGAAGGCAACCCCACAGGAAGACCAGGAGTCTCAACTAAGTCGGACCCCTGAGATCTCTCAGATACTGAGCCACCAACCAGGCAGCATACACCAGCTAGTAAGAGTCCCTCGACACATATACAGCAGAGGACTGCCTGGTCTGGCCTCAGTAAGAGAAGACACACCTAAGGAGAGACTTGAGGCATCAGGTAGTAGGGAGGCCTAGTTGGGGCTGGGAGGGGGTGGAGAACTAGGGAGATTGGTGGGGGTCATCCTCTTGGAGAAGCGGGAAGGGAGGAAGAATAGGATGAAGAACTGTGGGAGGGCAGACCTGGAGGCGGGTAACAATTGGACTGTAAAAAAATAAAAGTTAAAAAAAAAAAGCTCTTTATGTATTTTAGACACAATCCATCCTCAGAAGAGCCAACGGTAAATAGTCTATCTCAGTGTTTTTGGTTTATTTTATCGTTCTCCTGAAATCATCTTCTGCCAGACAAGTTTTTAAATTTTAAATTTTAAATTTAATCACATATTTCTTGTGATATTGTATGTACGTGTCAACATTTTTTTTTCACGGATGGTGGTGCAATATTAAACTTAAAGCCACCATAGATGCCCATCCTCATCTAAGTGTTTCCTACATTATTTCCTAGTATATTCATAGTTTTATGTTTAGCTTGTTGATCTGCCTTGAGCCAATTTTTGAGAAAGAGATAAAGTCTATGTCTAGATTCATCATTTCGCAACTGGATGCCTCAGTTTTGCAAGGAGATTATTTATGTTCATTTTGCTGCTTTAGACAAAATATCAGTTGATCATGTGTGCAGATTTATTTCTAGGCTCTGTCTGCCGTTCTTCTGATCTATTTGCCCATCACTGAAAACACTGCAGTCTTGACTGGTCAAGTCTTATAGTAAGTACTTGAAAGAAGTGCTTTGAGCTCCAGCTTTGTTCTCCTGCCTCAAACGATGTGCCGAATGTTCCGGACTTGCTCTTGCATTTGAACTTTACAGTAAAGTTGCTGAGATTTCAAAGTTGATTTCAGGGTTCTCTGTGGGATTGCCGCAAGTCTACAGATAAGAAGAGAAGAGGAGTTTTCTGTGGGGTCCCTCCCTCCAAATGCCACAGCCAACAGAAGAACAATCCACATGTGGTAAGAAGGAAATCCAGTTCAACAAGACTTAGTTACCTGGTGCTAGTTCAAACTCAGAATCTGACACCGGGCAGTTTATTTTAGACATATTTAACTACAGTACAATTTTGGGGGAAAAAAGGTTTTGGTAACAATGATCTCAATTCCACGTGCACCGTAAATCTTAAGGCATGACCAACCACATCAATACTCTTTTGCAAAAACAGGACCCATAAAGGACCTAGGATCTGGTGTGCTCAATCATATAGATAGATAGCAGAGGTCATCGGGCAGTAAAGTGCATGTGACATCTCCCCTAAAGAAAGGTTCTATTGACTGAGAACATGCTAAAGATAAAGGTCTAAGAAGAAAAGATCCAGGATAAGCACTTAGGGGAAATGAGGGGAGGTCTAGCCCCACAGAGAGCAGAGATCATCATGTTATTAAGTCCATCAACTAACAGCCTTCTGGGTAAAAACCAGGTAGGTATATGTCTCTTCCATAAAAGAGGCAAGCATGGTTGTGTAACACTCCTGGTTTCTCTCGTGCTTATCTGTGAGCATGAGAACTTTGTGCCCATCCCAGTTTTCCTGTCGGTTTATTCAGACCCTCTTTGATGTAGGCTGGTGTTGGGGCTTCCTGTGTATACGTCATATTTTGCTGAGTTGATGCCTGTCCCACTCTTCAGTGCGAATACAAAGGTGCTGTGTATTAACCTCAAACTCCACCTTTCCACCCGTGGCCAACAGGAAGGCAGGTGGCTTCTGCGTACAGTCCTTGAATTCTACTATTTCACCATCCTTGCTTACACAAGAGAAACTCTGGGGCAGATTCTTCGGTGCTGCGATCCGTGCAAGCATGTCATGTCCCGTGCAAATTGGATTACCTGCTTCTAAACGTTGTCTCTTCATGTCTTATTAGATGTCCATGAACGTTAGTTTTACTGTTGCGAAGCAATGGCAAATGGGAAAATCTTGCCTCGTTGCTAGTCTGGTGGGAAAGCCTCAGGCTTCTCATCATTAACTGTGATGGTAGCTCTAAGTTCTTACATATATCTTCTGTGTTGATAAGGAACTTCCCCTGTGTCTCTAGATTATTTTTTTATCATAAGTGAGCATTTGATTTTTTTCAAGTGCTTTTTCTTCATTCATTGGTAGTAAGAGTAATGGTTCTTTATTATCTTGTTGATGTGATGGCTTATCATTGCCTGAGACATGGTCTCATATAGCTCCAGCTGGTCTCCAACTCTCCATGTAGCTGAGGATGACATTGAACTACTAATCTTCCTGTCACTGTCCCCTGGCTGCTGGGATTACAGGTGTGGGGCACCCCTTGCAGACTATGTGTTAGGTACTAGATACTAGGTACTAGAGATTGAACCTGGGGTTTTATGTGTGTTAGGAAAGTATTTTCTCAATTGAGGTACATCTGCAGCTCAATCTTAATTTTTATTAGCCTTGAACGTAAATATTACTTTATGCATAATTCATTTTATACACTTCTGCACTTATTTCACCAATACTGTTTTGAAGCATTCGTGTCTATACATACAAGAGCTGTTGGTGGGCAGCTTCTTGGTTCTATGATCCTCTACCCGGCTTTTGGAAGTATTACCTGCTTCTACTTCCTAAGACAAATGTCTAGATAACTGTATGATGTCTCCCAGAACTGCCGTAGACTCACCCTGGTGCTTCCTGTTTCTGCTTCCACAGAAAGTTCTTAGTGATTTACTTGACTTCTTGAGTGGAGACTTGGTTTGGGCTCTAGGTTACTGACTTTGTAGCCATGACCCTCCTGGCCTTTGTTACTGACTTTGTAGCCATGACCCGCCTGGCCTTTGTTACTGACTTTGTAGCCATGACCCGCCTGGCCTTTGCTACTGACTTTGTAGCCATGACCCGCCTGGCCTTTGCTACTGACTTTGTAGCCATGACCCGCCTGGCCTTTGTTACTGACTTTGTAGCCATGACCCTTCTTGCCTTTACTGTTGCTTTCATGATGATGAGAGTTACAGGGATGTCTCTGCTTTGTCTCTGCCAATAGGAGATGGACCTCTCTCACTTTTTTATAGTTAACTCGGCCAGCACACTATTGATTTTTATCAATCATTTTCGTGAAAGTTGCTTTTGGGTTGCTTGATTTCTATTGCTTCTCAGTTTTCATCTTCACTGACTTCCGGCCTGGTCTTCTGACTTATTTATTTATATCCTTATTTATTTGGTGAGCTTCCCACAGGCTGGCTTTACTCTCTTTTCCCTAAGTAGATGCTCAGACCATTGGCTGCATATCTATCCCTTCGTGATATGCATTCTGTGTTATAGATTCCTGCTAATTCCTATTTCAGCTGCCCTCCAAAAAGTCTGACGTATTTTTATTCTCATTCAATCTAAAATATAGCTTAAAATTTTCTCTTAAGATTCCATTTTTTTGCCCTGTGTGCCATTCACAGACTTTTTCTAGCTGTCTTTCTATTACTAAGTTCTAACTTAATTTTACTGTGGTTTAATCGATCATTTTAATTGAATTGTAATTATTAATTTTAAATTACTTCTATTGTTTATGTCTTGTGGTCCAGTATGTGGTCAGTCTTGGTGAAAGTTTCAAGTGAGCTTGAGGTGGACGTGGATTGGGTAGCTGTTGGATGAAATGCTCTGTATCTTTCCATTGTGTCCAACTAATGGTGGTGACACTGAGTTCAAGTCCACACTGACTCATTTCAGCCAGCTAACTGTACATTTCCCGTAAAAGGAAATAGAAATGCCAACTATAGCATACACAGCAGCCACTCTAGCTTGCAGCTCTGTTGGCTTTGCCTTACGTGCTGTGCCTCAGGGTTGGACAGCTTCCGTATGTAAGGTTTCATTATATGTTGAATTTTCTTTTGCCATGAAGTCTGATCCATCTAAAATTAATACAGCTAATTCTACTGTATGTGGATTAGTATTAATATGGCATATCTTTCTCTATTCACTTAATTATTTTATTTCTATCTACTTATAGATTCTTTGTATGTCTTTATATTTAGTAGGCTCCTCGAAGAATATATATATATATATATATATATATATATATATATATATGTGTGTGTGTGTGTGTGTGTGTGTGTGTGTGTATGTGTGTGTGTGTGTCTTGTTTTGGTCCACCCTGATAATACCTGTCTTTTAATGGTACCATTTAGATTGTCTACTTCAAGATAATTGCTAATATACTTATATTCATAATTGTTAAAATGTTTTTCAACAACCTGGAGATTGCCAGTCAAATTAAAAATAAAAGAATAAATTATATTTGACTTTCATATATTCCTTTCCAATTTATGTTATTTTTCTTTTTGCTAAAGAGCTTTTAAAAAATACTTCTTAGAAGCCATTTATAGTGGCAATAATTTTACTCAATTTTTGGATTGAGAAAGCCTTGTTTCTGCTCCAGATTTAAAGAACTATGTGATACAATACAGAATTGTAGTTGGATTATTTGCCTATAAGTATTCAAATGTTTCATATCCTGGCCTCCTGACTGTAAAGTTTCTATAAAGAAAATTAACATCAACTTTACCCAGGTGAGTTTACACAAGTGAGTTTACTTCTCAGAATCCTTCTGGGTGTTTTCCTCCAACTTAACTTCCTGCCATCAAGTGGCATGTCTAAGTATAGCTTCTGTTTGAGGGTTTGTGTGTGCCTGTGCGTGCATGTGTGTGCATGCTCACCAGTGTGTGTGCACATGTGTGTGTATATGTGTGTTTCTGAGTTGGTTAGTGGGTGGGGTTTTTTTGTTACTTCTTTTGTTTTTGCATTTATCTTTTTGATCTTCTAAGATCCCCAAGGCCAGATCTAGGCAAAAGGGGAAGCATTCCTAGATGCTTCAGTTAAGTGGACTTCAGGATGTGGCCAAGACCCTTCTGTAAAGAACACTCGCTGTCTGAGCCTACAGGAGCTGTCTTAGTGTCGGGGAACTTTGGAGTCTGGATTTCTGGTTTCTATACCTCAATGCAGGAACAAGCTGAGGACGGTGAACCACCAAACCAAGAGAAGTCAACTGTACCTGCAGGGCTGACAGTTTGTGTCCCTATTTTGTGGAATGAGCTTGCTTTGCTCTAGGCACAAAGGAAGCCAAGTATATCAACAGTGCCTAGAAAGGAAGGAGAGAGATATCATTGGGTCTTTGGCCCACTGTTTCCCAAGATCACTCTCGTCAATCAGTAAATTCCATTTTTGCCTTAAGAATTATGATAATGATTGTTGTAACTTGTAGCCATAATGTTCTAACTAAGAAAAATAATCTATAATTATTAAGAAGAGTGACTTGTGGGGGTTGGAGAGATGGCTCAGTAGCTAAGAGCACTAGCTGCTCTTCCAGAGGTCCTGAGTTCAACTTCTAGCACTCACATGGTGGCTCAAAACCATCTGTAAAGGGATCTGATGCCCTTTTCTGGTGTGCATGAAGATATCACACACACACACACACACACACACACACACATATGTATACACACATACACAAACTCATACACATAAAATAAATCTGAAAAAGAAGTGACTGGTTAGCTAATAAATACATAGGACATAGAAAATGACCACAGTGATTAAGAAAAAGAAAAAGTTCAGTCATATCTATTCTAGTATTTAGGTAGCTTAGTATTTATGTTTATAAAATATATTCTGTGGCTTTTTTTTTTAACTTTATCTTCTTTCATTTCATTTCTTTTTACTGTTAGTTGATTTCTGGAAACTAGCTGAAAGACTGTTTATCATTCTGTTAGAGGCATCCAGGACTGGGCAAGTCTCTAGGCTCTGACCCAGCTATTGATGATGGGATGAATATCAATCACTGAAGGTGCTTGCCTTCATGCACCTCCTCCCTGATTTTCTTGTCAATGTCAAGAAGCATTAAACAGAACAACCTCCACTGCCGAGCCAGCAACAGAGTCAGCGAGAAAGACGCCTATGCACAACTAAGGAGATTTCATACCAGGGCGAACTGTACTGGCAAGACATTTTGTTGTCTTATGAATTTACCTGACATAACTTGAGGGAAAGACACAGTTATAGCTCCAGATGTTTGTCCTGTCTTTTCATGTGCAGACTATCGCAGAGGGCAGAGAGAGCAACAAAAAGAGCGAGGGAAGAGCTATCCAAGGATCAGTCTACAGTGGTCTATTTCATATACCGAGAGTGGACTTCTGAAAGTTCCAGCATCTGCCAAAATAAAATAAAATAAACCACAATAGCCAAACCCAAACAATGACAGACACATCCAGAACTTAACTGTTGGGCGCAATCAACCTCTGCGAACACTTGTTGGACATAGGACTTGGGGAAATAAAGGGGGTGGGTAGCGATGAGCTGCATCCTGCCAGAGTTTGGGGGCACTGGGCAGGCAGACGCGGGAAGTCTGACTGTACCGCTTATGGAACCACCAGGCAGGCATTGGACTGTGAGAAGCCATGAGATCCCGCTCCCGTGGTTGAGGAAAAGGCATAGTCTGAAGTCCCCACGGAACTGCTGGAGTCGGACTCCGACTCTTGGGCACCATAGACCGCTGGGTAAGGAAGAGTCAGTTCTGGGGTCCCTGGACCACACGGAGGCCAGGAATGACAGGTTCTTGCTCTTGGACATCCCAGACGCCGCTGTATGTCACAGAAGAGCTGAGAAAGGACTCCCAGACGGACTCTGGCCAGGGAGGAGGGTGGCGAAGAAAAAAGGGTAGGAGAGCTCTGCCAAGTTAAGACTGGGAGAAGAGATAGCTCAGGCAGCTAGCTCGGCCCTCTGCTTGGCTTGACTGGCGGCCATGGTTGAAGGGCAGGGAGGCCTCCGGCTAAACTCAATAGAGGGAAACCTGCTTCATTGCTCCAGCACGGGTAGATCCTGATGAGCAGAGATGGTCCATGTTTTTAAGGTGTTTATTTTAGAAAGGTAGTGAGAGGGAGAAGAATAGAGAAGCAGAGGTTGGCCATGGCCATGTTGGGGGTGAGAGGGAAAGGAAAGAGAAGGGGAGCAAGAGGGTAAGAGAGACAAGAGCTTAAGAGAGAGAGGAAGGGACAAAGCAGCCCCTTTTATAGTGAGTGAGCAGGGCTACCTTGCTGTTGCCAGATAACTGTGGGGCAGGGCATACCTAGCTGTAGCCAGGTAACTGTGGGGGTGGAGTCCAGCCAGAATACCAGGAGCTTGGGGCATTTCCCTAGTGACTGATGGCCACAGGATTATGGAGTTGAGGGCTTGTGGTGTCAGGAGCCTAATATCTAGGAGGGTAGCTCAGGGTTCCATCCCTTGTAGAATTTTCTACTGGGTCTCTGGAGTAAACCTCGCTCAACCAGAACATAGACTGCCTATCACGGTCCAACATTTAACCAGTCAATGAAAAAAAAAAAAAAAAAGACCAAAAAAACAAACAGTACTGTCTAAGCATCATGATTTGGGAACGGCTGCGTGAGAATTCTACTCTGGCCTCTCTGCAGAGATATTGAATGGCTGAGTAGAACCAGCTAGCCAGAGTGCCGAGAAAGCCTTGACAGGCGCACAGAGCTTTATGTACTTTCGGTTACTCCATTAAAGGCTACAGAGAAGCCCCATTAAAAAGAAGCCTTTCTTGAGCTCAGCCCTCATCAGAGAGCTTTCCTCTTGAAGTAGACGGAAATTAACACAGAGATCCACAACTAGACAATGTGTAGACAGTGAGAGATCTTGGAGCACTGACTCCTAAATGGGATCTTTATCATACCCTTCCCTTCTTCAGGGCTTAGGGATTTGTAGGGAAGTGGGGTGGGGAGTAGAGATGAAGTCGGTAAGAGTCAGAAGTGGTGGGTGATGCTGTGGAAACAGGGACCCGGAAGTAGATGATGCTGTGGGAACAGGGACCCGGAAGTGGGGGAAAGTCCACAATGCCAGGGATTCCGACTCTGGAAACCAGCATCAGAATGAAGATAGAACTTTATTGCTTATCATATAAGCTTATATATAGCTTTTTAGCCGATTAGTGTATGTTTATGTATTCAAGGGCAAATGGGGGTGCAACCTGTGTTGTTTAGCCAAATCTGACTTGCCTGTCCAGGAGCGAACAGGGGAGGGTCCAATACCTCAGGGAGATTTCTGTGAAGATGGGAAACAGCCACCACTCTGGCCTTGGGTCCTCTGTGTTGTCTCACCAGTGTGCCAGGAGCCATGTCAGATCATATACTGTGGACAGTGGATCAGGGCTCTTCAGGGAGTCACGAGAGCTTTGGGTGCCTCACTCCCCATCCCTCCCTTCCTCTACCCGGTGTATCTCCACAGCCCCCACACAGCACCAAGGAAGCGGCCCCTTCCAGACACAACAGTACCCATGCCATATGAACTCACAGGCAGCTGTGGCAGGCAGCACAAATAGGACTTACACTGGTCCAGAAAAGGCAGTTTCCCAGCACTGAGTAGAGGAAATGGACACACAGCCCCACCCTAACCAAGAAGCTAGTTGCAGTGCTACTCACTGGGAAAGCGAACAGTTTTCTCCAGTGGGCTGTCACTAAGTTCATGAACATACTCTGGGGTAGGCCCCGGGGCCAGGAGTAGCTGGCCGAGATAAAAAGGACACAGTGTTTTGGGACACTTTTTTTGTTTTTATTTTAATCTTCCTTCCTTCCTTCCTTCCTTCCTTCCTTCCTTCCTTCCTCCCTCCCTTCCTCCCTCCCTTCCTCCCTCCCTCCCTCCCTTCCTCCCTTCCTTCCTTCCTCCCTCCCTCCCTTCCTCCCTTCCTTCCTTCCTCCCTTCCTTCCCCCCTCCCTTCCTTCCCTCCTTCCCTCTTTCCTTCCTTCCTTCTTTCCCTCCTGCCCTCCTTTCTTCCTCTCCTCTTTCCCTCCTTTCTTTTTTTGTTAGTCTATTCTGGCTTTTCCTGTGAGAGAGAGAAAAAGAGAGAAAGAATCCATGAAATTTGTGAGGTAAAGAGAGGTGGGAAGGAGCTGGGGAGCAGAAGAAATATGATCAAAATATAATTTATGAAAAATGTTTAATTAAAATAGAGAAGCTATTCACAGAGAGGGGTTCCCAGCAAGAAAGTTGAGGGCAACCCCAGATCGTAGCAGGTTAAAGGTTAGCTCACAAGCGTGACCTCGCTCTCCTCTGAGGTGGGATAGTCTCTAAGGAGGTGGACTTAACGACATAGAAGGCTGAGTAAAACAGGCCTCATAACTTTCTCGATCAGAGAAGTCACAGAACAATGTGTATCCACATATCAGCGTCTGGAATTGATAAGAAAAGTTAAATGTCTTAGAAAAATGTCCAAATTTCAAAAATTTGCAAGAAAAGAAAAAAATATATTTCATTGCATGTAGCCAGCAGCCAGAGACAAACTGAATCTCTAGCCCTGGCAGTCCAGAAAGAAAATGAAATAAAGATGGACCGAGTCAGAGGCAGGATGAGCTTCTATTTTCAGAAACCAGCAGCCTTGAACACAAACCAAAAGGCAAGCAGCATGCAGGCATTTGCTCAGAGACCAAGGCCCACATCCATCGTCTGGTCACAGCTGCTCACAGAGATAACAAAGCCCCATCTTCCATCAGAGGAACTGAGATGCATATTGCATGACAAGATAGCCTTCCCACAAAGCAAGCTTATGCTGACAGTCACACTGCCTCTGTGTTAGGAATCTTTCCACTCCATCGGCTGATCTGTAACCTCGATTGCTAGCATCATCCCCCACTCTAGAAGTCCCCTCGCCACACTAAGACTTCTGGATGTGTTTTTCTTTCTAGGAACTCTCCTGTTTTAGCAGCTAATTAGAGCAAGAGGTGGATCTCCAGCACAAATATGTAATCTGAATTCAAAATCTGGCTTTTCCCCAACAACTTGAGCTAAGATTTTTTTTTTTTTTTTTTTTTTTTTTTTTTTTTTTTTTTTAGCTCAGGTTATCCATTCATCCACATTCAGTCAGCCAGGTAAGTAAGTGACAGGCAGGGTCTGTGCAAATAGAGTCATATGAGATAGTACAGATCTGCCGTAGTTCTCCAAGCCTCAAGTTGCACTGGGAATTAGAAGTAATCTGTGTAATTGCCTACAATTGCTCAACAAATAACATTTATTGCTTTAATTAATGACTAGAGGGGAAGACGTGCCAGAACACTGAAGGTTACAGAGCTCTGTGGCAATGTTGTGGTGTAAGAAAGCACAGGAGTTACGGGGGGGGGGGGGGGGGGGGGAGCGTGGATTTCCTGCTCAGTGTTGAGGGTGGAGCAAATTAAAGTTCTGGGATATTGAAGGTGAGTCCCAGCAACAAAGGTGTGAAGGTTGTACAAACCAACCAACCAACCAACCAAAACACACACACACACACACACACACACACACACACACACACACAAACTTGCAACAATAAAAGGTTTCTGAGTACATAATGATCAAACATTAATTCAAAATAAAATTTTGAGTGAACTCAGGCAATGCTGGCAGAGCTTGCCCATGTCTCACTGCATGGCTTCACTGCAGCCCTGGGTCTGGGCACAGCATGTGACGCGCAAGCCCCTCCCCCAAGGCTCAGTGCCCATAGAAGGAGACTGAATGATGCAAAAACAGGAAGATGAGAAGGAGAGCTGTGAAGAGCTTGCCCTTTGGACCTAGCACTGCTGTTACACACTAAAAGATCAAGAGCTAAAAATTCTAGCTGGCAAGTAAGGAATGGAACGTTTGAGGGTGAGAAAAATAATCTTTGCTAGAGAGGAACACACCAATTGGTTATCCACTACTGATGGTCAACCCTGAAAATGTAAACATGCAACCATCATTATATGGACTGAGAAAATGGATGATATTTATGAATTTAGGGAGATGTATACCCACTCTTGCACACACACACACACACACACACACACACACAGTAGCCACAACAACTAGTGAAAAAATACACCATGGATTTGAAAGAGAGCTAGGAGTTCTATATTGATGGATGTGTCAAGAAGAGAAAAAGAAAAAATGTTCTTTTATAATCTCAAAAATAACTAATAAAATTAATTTTAAAATTCCAAGTAGGAGGTGGAAGGGGCTCCTAATGAACTGCCCCTAGGTGAGGAGCTGCCACAGTTGATAGCTGCTAAAAGAAAAAAGATCAAGAATCATTTTTATTCAGGCGATGGACAGAGACCATTGTTAGGTAGTGTGTGCTCAGTGTATGACCCCACACATGGACATATGGGCAGAACTAACTGGACATAATGTGTTTTAGGAGACACGTTAGAAGGAGTGGGGCAGGGAGGATATATGAAGTTTTCACACACACACACACACACACACACACACACACACACAAAGAGTAAAATAAAGTCAACTTTCAAGCCATTCCATCATGTCAGGACATTCTACATTTTAAATAAAAATATTTAGTATAAATCTCACAATTACAGTAAAGCATCTGAAAATTGATATAAGGTAGTGGGTAAGAATATGGGCTCTAAGCTAGATTGTCTGTGTGAATAAAAGCCATGGTACTTCTGGCCGTATGAGCTTGAGGAAGGTATGTTTCCATGTATGTCTGTGAGACTGTGCTGAGAATCCAGTCTGGGCAGAGTGGTCACTCACTCCAGCTGACCAGTGTAGGAATGGGACTGGGGCAGGAAAATCTGTCTGTCCTCTGACATGCTCCAGAGGGACATCTTCATGGCTTTCACTCCATTGAGCAAGGTCTGAAATCAGGTGAGCCACACTGGCTTATGGGAACTCTGTCCCCAAGGTTATGCAGAAACTGCATTCTTAATGCTTGTTTGAGTGTTTGCTCTGATTGTATTGCCTTATGGGGCTCAGTTATTATTTTAAGCACCAAAAAACTAAGTCACATTCTGATCACATCCAGTTTTCTTTTTATTTTTATCTATTTCTTAAAATTGGAGATAGTACATACCTCCCAAACTGCAATAGCTACATCCACATACACCCACATACACACACACACACACACACACACACATATACATATACACAAATACACACATACACACATACACACACTTACACACACATACATACACATACATATATACAAATACACACATACATA
>JADRCD010177723.1:0-20529 GCA_019843815.1 Montemys delectorum
ATTAGTTTTTTGGTTTTATTCAAGATAGGGATTCTCTGTATAGCCTTTGCTGTCCTGGAACTAACTCTATAGTCTAGGCTGATCTCAGACTCACAGAGATTCGCCTGGTTCTTTCTCTTGTATGCTAAGATCAGAGGTGTGTGCTGCCATTGCCTGGCTTAGAACCCGTTCTTGATGCCCCTCAATTTTGCCTAGAGTGATATCTTACCTGTATCTTCCAGCAAACTGTACACTCTTCAGATGCTGAGATTTAGAATAACAAGTGAATAATTATGCTGCTGTTTGTAAGACACAGTGTTTAGACATGTATGTTTCGCATATGTTGCTACTTTTGAGGACTCACAATTGTGTGAACTGCCATCCCATTTCAATGGTCAAGACTCAGATTCCCCAACTAGAGAAAGCAGAATTATGTGGCATAATTATCACAAAGAAGAGCCATCATGCTTCCAATTCATCTTTGGGTTAAATCAACATGGCACCTGTCTTAGTCAGGGTTTCTATTCCTGCACAAACATCATGACCAAGAAGCAAGTTGGGGAAGAAAGGGTTTATTTAGCTTACTTTCACATGGCTGTTGATCACCAAGGAAGTCAGGACTGGAACTCAAGCAGGTCAGGAAGCAGGAGCTGATGCAGAGGCCATGAAGGGATGTTCCTTACTGGCTTGCTTCCCCTGGCTTGCTCAGCCTGCTCTCTTATAGAACCCAAGACTTCCAGCCCAGGAATGGCACCACCCCCTTGATCACTAATTGAGAAAATGCCCCACAGCTGGATCTCATTGAGGCACTTCCCCAACTGAAGCTCCCTTCTCTGTGATAACTGCAGCCTGTGTCAAGTTGAAACACAAAACTAGCCAGTACAGCATCTACTGACATGATGTATTTATGCATGTGTTTGCTTGTCTGGGTGGAAATGAGTGATAGATGGAAATGCAAAAAAAAAAAAAAAAGTAATTTAAAGATGTTTTAATGTTTTGTTTTGTTTTTTTTTTTTTAGTTAAATTGGGTGCAAATTCATAGAAATCATTAAAAAACCCTCATTTTCCTATTGTTTCTAGAGGCTATTTTAGCTTGTAAAACCCCAAAGAAGACCACTTCCTCCAGACTGGAGTGGAAGAAGCTGGGTCAGGGTGTTTCCTTGGTCTACTATCAACAGGCTCTCCAAGGTAAGGAAGTGTAGATTGGAGGAGGCCAGAGTGAGAAGACACCAAGGACAGCCCAGATCCTTTAGCTCAGAAATGGGGACAGGACAGGACTGATTACTGAAAACGTGTTTCTGTAAGTGTGAGCTGAAGTGAGTAGTGTCTGAGACTAACATACCACATCGATGAAGACCAGACAGAGCAAAGAAGGTGAATTCCCCTGAGTCCTGGGACTGTTGCTTGCTTAACACAAAATACAATCATTTTGCTGGCCTAGTAAATTAAACTGTTGATAGGAGGGGAAAAGGAAAAGGCTGATTGGAGAGGTAGACCATTAGCTAAAATAACTTTTAGCAAGTACTTTTCATGTTTTGAACATGTCTTTCATACTCTACCAGTTAAATCAAGCTCTTCATTTGTTGAAAGCAGAGGATGGTATTAGAAAGGTGTCAGGGCAGGCAGTTGGTGGAGTTTTTTGGGTTTTTTTGTTTTTGTTTTTTAAACAAAACATGGTGCCAGGTATGGTGGCACACACCTTTAATCTCAGCACTCAGGAGGCAGAGGTAGGTGAGCTCTGAGTTCAAGAGCAACTTGGTCTACTTAGAGAGCTCCAGGCCAGCCAGGGTTATACAGTGAGAACTTGTCTCAGAGAGAGAGAGAGAGACAGAGACAGAGACAGAGGAACAGAGACAGACAGAGAGAGAAACAGAGAGACAGAGACAAAGACACTGAGGGAGAGATGTTTTAAAATGTCCTACAAAATGTATAATATGCACATGTAAGTTCAAAGTCTAAAATTAACTTTTTACCAGGAAAACAAATGCTTTAGTTTTGAATGAAGTGACTTGAGGAAGACACTACATAGAAAGTTGCTTGATCATTTCTAATGTTATTGTCTTTTTTTTTCCCCAAAAGGTGACTTTAAAGACCGTGCTGAGATGATAGATTTCAATATACGAATCAAAAATGTTACAAGGAATGATGCTGGAGAGTATCGCTGTGAAGTCAGCGCTCCAACTGAGCAAGGCCAGAACCTGCAGGAAGACACAGTCATGCTGGAAGTACTGGGTAATGCACACACACATATGTAAGGACTTCAGCTGTCCCATCCTCATTCCCCAGCCCTGGGGAAAGATTTTGGTTTTTGTTTGTTTGTTTTTCAGTAGCCTGGACGGTATTACCTAAGTTCCCTGTAACCTCAACCTTTCGTCTTCAGTACAACAGAGGCATGCTGGATCCTTTTTGTACTTGGAAGTACTAGGCATTTCCTCCAGTAATTAACTAGCATGAACCCTGAATTTAAAAAGTCCAAGCTAGGGTCTGGAGAAATGGGCCAGCAGTGGTTAAGAGCACTTGATGCTACTACAGATAACCCAGTTTGGCCCAAGTTCATTTCCTAGCAGCTACATGGTGGTTCACAAACTCTGTCACTCCAGGTCCTGCAGATCTTCTACCCTCTTCTGGCCTCCAGAAGTACTGCATGTATTTGGGGCATATACATACAGGCAAAACATTCATATGCATAAATACACATAAATAAATCACTAAAACCACTATGTCGTGTGGTCATATCCACTTTTCTATATTACAGAGAATGGATTTGAAATCTTAGTTATGTCTTTCAGATTTCTTCTTAGTACTTTATAAATATAATTTTATATAAAATATATAAATATAATTTAATTACTGAGAGATCATGTATATATACTGAAGATGGAGATATTGTGAGACTATCAGAATTCTGCCTGCCAGTGTCAGCCCTGGAAAACTCAGGGTTTTATTGCTATGAAGAGACGTCATGGTCATCCAACTCTTTGTAAGGGAAAGCATTTAACTGGGGCTGGCTTACAGGTTCAGAGGTTCAGTCCATTATCATCATGGTAGGATGGGAGCAAGGGGAGCATCCAGGAGACATGGTGCTGGAGAAGGAGCTAAGAGTTCTACATTTTAATCAACAGGGAGCAGAAGGAAACTGTGTATCATACTGGGTGACCTCCAAGCCTACCCCCACAGTGACACACTTCCTCCAACAAGGCCACAACTCTTATTAATACCACTTTCTATTAGTCTGTTGAGGCCATTCTTAAAGTTCCCACAACATCTTGAAAAGTGATAACAGCTGGAGATCAAGTGTTCAGACACATGAGTCCATGAGTCACTTCATATTCAGATCTTATTGTTCTGCCCCTGAATCCCAAACACTCATGGATATTTAATAAGGGGATATGCATTAAGTCTAACTTCAAAAGTCACTAGTCTTGTGGTCCAAACACTGTTCTAAAAGTCTGAAGTCTTAAATTGTTCAAGGCAATTGCCTATCAACCCCTATGAAATAAAATTTAAAAATGCAATGTTCAGAATAAACACCCCTATTCCAAAAGAGACTAATGGGGCATAGCAAGGAAAGGCTGGGCCAAAGCAAGGCCAAGACAGAAAGAAAAGTACCCAGCTCCATGTCTACTACCTGGAACTCTTGGTGGTATCTTCTGGGATCAATGACTTTGGACAGCCCCATTGTTCAGTTTCCGGGCTTCTCATTGGGGAAAGCTCCATTTGGTGCCTGAATGTTTTTTTCAGTGAGAGCCTTGTATGATTCTAATATCCCAGGGGTTCACTACAACTCAGGCTTTACCTTCACAGCTTCACATACTGCTCATACAGCAGCTCCATGCATAGAATCTGACATGCTACACAGATATTGCAGAGCTCTCTGCGATTCTGGCATTGCTGCCTTTCTCTTGAACCAGAATGTTCAAAAAGAACCAACCAAACAACCAAACAAAAAATAAGCAAAAAAAAAAAAAAACCCACAAAAATATCACCCCATAGACATAATGTCTAATGCCAAGAATTGTATCCGGCTCAACTTTCTTGGACCACAGATCATAGATAGATAGATAGATAGATAGATAGATAGATAGATAGATAGATAGAAAGTGGCCTCTGTATGCCTTTGCTTCTGAACTCAGGAAAAACTCTTCCCTTGATGCCTGTTTTACCCAATGATACCTATGAGGCTGTATTTTCAGGAATGCTCCTTCCATTGAATTTGAACTGTTACAGCACAGAGCTCTTCTTGGTAAATGGGTTTTCCCTCAAGACATCCTTTCTTCCTTCAGGGTACCAGTGTGTTTAACAACTACAACTAACTGCTTTGTCTGAATTCCCTTTCCCTCCCTGCCTGCAGTTTAAACATCTCTGTGTACCTTTCCTTGCTAACCTTCACTTTCACATCTTTCTACCTTTCCCTTGTAAATATGACAAGAATCGGTGGGGTTACCATGGTTACCATGCATAGCTTGGATGCTAGGCTGTCTTGACATATCCTCTGCCAAACAACTTGGATTACTACTTTACAGCTCAGTCTCACTCCAGTTTTCAGGACACTGGCAGAAAGAATCCAGACTCTTTGTCAATACATCATATTAATGCCCTCTAATCTAATTTCTAATACAAGCTGAATCCTTGATCCCCCCCTTAAAAAAGCACAATCTTTACTGTTCACCCTTCTGTTACCACACTTCCACTCTCACAGAATGACCCATTAAGCTCCATTTATAGCATTATAGCACTTTAATCTACAGCTCCAAACTCTATTACAATCCTGTACACTGGTTCCTAAGGCTTATAAGCCATGTGGTCTATGAGGGACCACCAGCAATGGTTCCAGTTCTTGGTGTAAATTTTTATTAGTCACTTTCCTGATTTCTGTGACCACCTACATGACAAGGAGCAACTTAAGGAAGGCTCATGTATTGAGTGGATGAAAGTCCAGCATGGTAGGGAAGCTGTGGAGATGGGAGCAGCTCCTCTGTGGAAGTGGGAACATGAGGCTGCTTGCTCACATCTTGGCAGACCAGGAAGCAGAAAGGGGCCAGAGGCGGGACTAGGCTTTACGCCTCCAGGCGAGTCTTCAGTGACACACTTCCTCACAAGTGTCCTAGAACCTCCCCAAACACCAGCAGCAGCTGCGGGCCAGGTTTCAACCCATGAGCCAACCCATGGAGGGTATTTCATATTCAAACCATAACATCCTATTTTATGAAATGAAGAGACCCAGAAAAAGACATGACTGCCACTCTCAACATGTAGCTTTCGAAGTTCAAGTATATTGATAACTACTCAGTAGTAGATGAGAATAAGGTGAACAAATGAAGCATATGTGAAATTTTAATATATCAGATACAAAAATGGCCATATCACTTTAACTTATATTCCTTTGGCCAAAGTAATGTATGTAACCTACCTAGCAGCAAGAAGAGTAAAAATATGCTATATTGTACACTTAAGAAAACAAGAAAACATGTACAGTTGCCCATCTGTGTCTCAGTTGTCCACTCAATACAGACGATTGAAACCCGTGTTCAGCTAATGAATAATCTGTACTATTTGGCTTCCATTGCTCAGTGGCTCCTGCTGTTCCTTCATGTGAAGTACCCACTTCTGTTATGAGTGGAAGTGTTGTGGAGCTACGATGTCAAGATAAAGAAGGAAATCCAGCCCCTGAGTACATATGGTTCAAAGATGGCACAAGTTTGCTAGGGAATCCAAAAGGTGGCATACACAACAACAGCTCATACACAATGAATACAAAATCTGGAATTCTGGTAAGGTTGTTTCAGGTATTAAACTACTGTCTATATAAACGGTTATTAGAACTTTAAATTATACATAATAGGAGATCAAGCTCACTGCTTGCTAAGTGGAGAGAGGAGGTGGCAGCGGGTATCATTTCTTTGTACATATGCAAAGAAATGATAGAACGGACTACTGTAGGAAGTGGGAAGATGGCACAGAAAACCAGGGAGCTAAGCAAACAGGGCATGCCCAGCATCTCAGGGCAGGCCAAACCTTTCCCATAATGAGTGTCTTAGTCAGGGTTTTTATTCCTGCACAAACATCATGACCAAGAAGCAAGTTGGGGAGGAAAGGGTTTATTCAGCTTACACTTCCACATTGCTGTTTATCACCAGAGGAAGTCAGGACTGGAACTCAAGCAGGTCAGGAAGCAGGAGCTGATGCAGAGGCCATGGAGAGATGTTCCTTGCTGGCTTGCTTGCTTCTCCTGGCTTGCTCAGCCTGCTCTCTTATAGAACCCAAGACTTCCAGCCCAGGGATGGCACTACCCCTTTGATCACTAATTGAGAAAATGCCCCACAGCTGGATCTCATGGAGGCATTTCCCCAACTGAAGCTCACTTTTCTGTGATAACTCCAGCCTGTGTCAAGTTGACACACAAAACTAGCCAGTACAATTGACCCTGTAGGAAGGACTCTGTAGCTACTTACCTCCAGCCTGGAAAATCACCAACCTCAATCTCAATTTTAACCACAGAAGAAATGCACAAAAAACTCAGCTGGAGATACCTGGCCCTCAGCGCTAACCATGTGGAGACAGTGACCATAGGAAGAGCATGCTAGGGTGTCTGAGTCAGTAAACTTCCTCATGGATCCAGATCCTTCACTGTAGTCTCTGTGGCTCACCTATCTGGAGAGATAACTGATAGAGTTTCTTAAAGAAGCTGTTCAAACTTCATGACTATTTTTACTTTTCCATCTGTGATTTTTCAGAGTAGAGGTAGGAAAGGGGGAAGAAATCAGATCATTTAATTTGAAACCTTTTGCTTTCAATCAAGATGACATCTCGTTGGGTTTTAAATATTTTGTTGCCAGCAATGCAGAATCACTACCACAAGTATTATGGAAAAAAAAAAACCAACCTCTTATAGGTGAGGTAATACTAACGAGTCTTAGGAATTTTGAAACAGAGGTAGGTCGTTTCCATTTATTCTTTCTCCTGGTGCAGTGTCAGTCCAAGCCAGATCTTCTGGTCCTCGGGAAAGCACGCTGCTTCTCTAGCTGAGTAAAAGGAGTGGAGGTTGCTGCCCCCAGAATCAGGTCATGTGCTAGCGTTTCCAGTCTTCAGGAGCAGTCAGCAGGTCCGAGCCATTTTACACTGTGAAATTGGGCACTAAACCTGCTGGCACAGCTGCTATATTTACTCTTCAGATTTAT
Organism: Montemys delectorum; assembly: GCA_019843815.1. NCBI lineage: Eukaryota > Metazoa > Chordata > Mammalia > Rodentia > Muridae > Montemys > Montemys delectorum. Next base: position 7,158 of record JADRCD010177723.1, read on the forward strand.
TTTTTTCTTCGTGGTGATAAAAGCCTTGAGGCAAGTCTTAAGTGCTGGGATACATTCTCCTCAGGGAGTCAGTCCTTGGGGTATGTGGTAAGGACACCTTATGCCCATGGGCAGCTTAAGCTGGAGCGAGCTCATCCTCCTCCCCTCAGCTCTCTCCCATTCTTCTTTCCTTCTAGAAACTCTCCAAGGGTATAAAACTACTGGTATAAATTATAAAGCCTTTCCACCAAGTTCTTACCTCTTATGTGGCAGGGAGAAGTGGTGAGGGTTGAACTTTTGTTGTTGGGTTTTGTTTTGAGACTTTCTCTGTGTAGCCCTGGTTGTCAAACTCAGGGAGATCCTCGTCCTGAGTGATGGGATTAAAGAGGGTGGCACCACGGCCCAGGTTTCTTTTTAGAATTTTCAAGTACTCTGGAATTGCTGTAATTTACAATCTTAAAAACACCAGTTGTGGTTTCGTGGGCCTTGAGCTCCTTCCTGACCATAGCTCTGACTCTTGGGAGAAAGTGCTTGTGGTTTGCTCCTGAAGTGACCTCACTGTGACTGAGAAAATACACTTGCCCTTTCACTTCAGAGGCCTTCCTTTATGAATGGCATTTCCCAGAAATTAGAGATACTGAGGGGCCACATAACTGTGATGCGATGTGAAGACAGAAGAGTGAGCATCAACAGTTTGAGACCAACCTGGGCGACATAGCAGTGAGATATTGTTGAAGGTATCAAGAGAAAAGGAAGAAGAGAGAGACAGACTTCCTCAGATATGCCTGTCTTTCTCTGCCAAAATTAAACAGGCCTATCTACCTCTCAAAGACCTGGCAGGCCCCGGTAGAAACCTCAATTCACAAGAAAAATAAAAATATCTGGGTCATTACAAGAGGGCAGACCCACTTGGTGACAAACTTCCAAGAATATAATTTATTTTAGGAGCCTACTCAGAGATTTACAGCTTAAGGGTCTGTTTATTTCTCTTTGTATAAATAGCAATTCAACATGATTTCCAAGATGGACAGTGGAGAGTATTACTGTGAAGCCCGGAACTCTGTTGGACATCGCAGGTGCCCTGGGAAGCGAATGCAAGTAGGTAAGCATGGGAAACATGTGTGTGAACAGAGTGTGGAATAGTTGATGGGTAAAGGAGCAAGGGGACGGTCACAGTGGAAGAGATGTTTAAAATGAGCTTGATTAAAACAACAACAACAAACCAACTGTCATTTTTAGTTTATCTTCTAATCAAGGCAAGACAATTTAGCCTATATATACAGATGTTTTTAATTTATCAAATATGTATTTTAAAATATTCTTTTCTAAGCAATCTGTCTTTCAAATCACTGCTAAGTGTGCTATAGTATGCACTGCTAGGGGCCCGCTAGCATAAACTGCTGCCACCGACTCGCTACTTGCAGCAGAGACTCTTCATGGGGTTACACTATAGTAACAGCAGCGCGTGTGTACTAGGAGCATATAAGTGTGAGCCACCTGGGTCACTGTCAGTAAGTCACTGATGATGGCTGTGTCAAGGCCCTGAAACACTAAGCTCATACTAATTGAAGTCTAGGGTTTCCAAAAGACACAGAATAGTTATGGAGCTAGATTGTTCAAAATGTAAGTACAATATATTGTATTCACAAAATGACTTTTGGAATCAAGAGGGTGAGAACATTAGGCCTTCCTAGGAAATTAGTTTTGGAGTATACCCCCTCCCACCCGCAACAGTAGGGATCCAACCAAAGGCGTGAGTAGATGTCACAGAGGTGTTTCAGGGCTGGAACTCAGGAATCCGGGCTAGATGGCCAGCACCTTTACCCACAGTACCATCGTGTCGGTTCTAACCTTTAAGATTTTGTAACTCCTTCATTGGGGACCCTGTACTCAGTTCAATGGATGGCTATGAGCCTCCACATCTGTATTAGTCAGGTACTGTCAGAGCCTCTCAGGAGACAGCTATATCAGGCTGGCTTGTCCTTCCTTCAGTCTCTGCTCCATAGTTAGTCTCTGCAACTCCTTCCGTAGGTATTTTGTTCCCCGTTTTAAGAAGGAATGAAACATCCACATTTTGGTCTTCCTTCTTGAGCCTCTTGTGGTTTGTGGGTTGTTCTTCCTATATTCCAAACTTCTGGGCTAATAACCACTTATCAGAGAGTACATACCATGTATGTTCTTTTGTGATTGGGTTACCTCACTCAGGATGATACTCTCCAGATCCATCCATTTCCCTAAGAATTTCATAAATTCATTGTTTTTAATAGCTGAGTAGTACTCCATTGTGTAGATCATCAATGGGAGGAGAGGCCCTTGGCCCTGTGAAGGTTCTGTGCCCCAGTGTAGGGGAATGCCAGGGCCAATAAGTGGGAGAAGGTGGGGTGGCAGGCATGGGGAGGGGGGAGGCAACAGGGGTTTGTTCTTGTTGTTGTTTTTTTTTTTTTTTTTGAGGGGAAACTGGGAAAGGAGAAATCATATGGCATGTAAATAAAGAAAATATCTAATTAAAAAAAAGATTTTGTAAAAGCTTGGTTCTCTAAATATTTTCAATCAATTTGAGCCATGAATTGAAATTAACTAGTTAAGTAGGCTTCAGAAACATACAGTTATCATTAGCATAGCTACCAAGGAGAGTTTTTAATGACTGTTGGATTTAATGATAGCATCTGTCCATCTGCTTAACAAGAATTCACGGATGCTCTATTTCACATTCCAGATGTTCTCAACATAAGTGGTATCATAGCAGCTGTTGCTGTGGTGGCCTTCGTGATTACTGTATGTGGCCTTAGTGTATGCTATGCTCAAAGAAAAGGCTACTTTTCAAGTAAGTTAAATTCATCCTTCTCAGGATACGTGGTATCTTCTGAATGTAGAGATTTCTTTAAAAGCATTATTTCTCTTGTGAAGTCCTACCAACTCTGAGAGCATTTTACTGCTACTGTGACACAGACAGTGTCCACCAAAACATGCACTTGGGTTGTTATACACCTTGGCAACCAAATAAGGCTTCCTTCCTGTGAGATTCTGGGAGCTGTGGAATGTGTAAGAGCCATCCTTGGGGTGTAGCAGCACAAATATATCCAAGGTAGACAAATGTTCATAGTGTATTAACACATGGCATGAGATCCTTGTATTTTATGGTAGAAATTACGTCTTTTAGGATAGGCATTAATTTCTAATTTCATAAATAATTACATTAAAATAAACAATCAGTGAAATGTTTCAGTACAGAACTGTGTAATACTGAATGTCTAATTTAATACAAGTATAAAGAAAACTGCTAGCCACAACTAGCAATGGAGTTGGGTGTGCTGGTGTGTGCCTGTGCTCCAGTACTGGAGGGCAGCATAGGGGCAGGAGAAGATCCTGTTTCAAAAGAATTACGAAACAAAGCCGTTGAGCACACACAGACCCTACAGGACTGGGGATGCTTCCAGGCAAGGCTTTTAGTTCTTCTTAGTTAGAACTTTTGTAACTTCAAACTACATTTGATTACATAATTGGTTTGATGTAAATTTTTGAGATTTAAGCATTTTATTCTCTTAATATATGCCTTTGCTCCTGGTGTTTAAATGTATGAGACCTTAAGACCTTCCTGCACTAACAAAAGGGTATGCCGCTGAATTTTTAAATGAAATAATAAATTATAGCATGAAGATATTTCAGAGCCGTCATTTAACAGTGGGTATCAGTTTTAGAATTTAGGTCGAAAATGATTCATATTGAAATAAAATCAAAAGGAGCTGCCAATATCATTTATAAGTAATTATATCATTTCTACATTATACATTAGCATTTATAAATCAAAATTTTTTTCCATGAAAATTGATTCAAAGTAATTCCATCTGTGTAGCTACTGGTTATGGAGCTTACATGTGGAATTACAGCATATACAGAGGCTGAGGCAATAGGTCATAAGTTCAAGGCCAACGTGGTCTGCAAATTAAGACCCTGTATCAAGAAAGAAAAAGAGTGAAGTGTGTTGTGAAGGAGAGTCCAGTCTGGCCTACCCTATCCTATTCAGTCAATAGACTCTAGCTGTGTCCCCCTGCTGGTCAACAGTGAAAGTATAGACGAAATTATCATGCAAAATTTTTGTCATTTTTACCTACTTAGGAAAAATACCTAATGATTTTTAAATGAGGAGTCAGTAAAGCTATTTCTTGAAACACTGAAGGAGTTGGGTATTACGAGTTCATTAGCTTAGCCTACTAGTTCCTTTTTCATATGGCAGAAAACCTGCCAAGGGAACCGCACTTTTGATATTAGGTTTGGAATCAGCATTAGCAAACTATAACCTCTGGCCAAGTCCAGTTTATATCTGTTTTTCTTTACTCTTTTCGGGGGTGGGGGTTGTTTGGTACTGGGGAATGAACCTAGGATATTGTACATGGTAGACAACTGCTCTACTACTAATTAACATGGCCAAACTTTTAAAAAATATATTATTTGTTATATTTATTGGCCATACACCCTGAATGTGCCACATCTCATCTGATCTTGGAAGCTAAGCAGAATGGGGCCTGGTTAGTACTTGAATGGGAGACCAGCCCTTTTTTTTTTTTTTTTTTTTAATTTTGAGATAGGGTCTTACTAAGTTGCCCAGGCTGGCTTTGAAGTTATGATCACCCTGCTTTGGCTTCCCAAGTATATGGGATTCCAGGTTTATACCACCAGGCTCAGTTTCTTTCCTACCTGGCTTTCTAGGGCCTGTAAGCTCATTTTTTTTATAAAGGTAAATTTGTAATTACTTAATAAAAGTAACACTATCTTGAGACACTCAAAGAAATGTGAACCCTATTCTTTTCATTAATAAGCTGATGAGACTTTATTATGATTTTACTTTAAATTTTAATGACATTTTTGAAAGCTTGTCTTCTTCCTGGTTACATAACTAACTCCAAAGTACCCTTGATTTTATCCCTGAGCTCTCAGAGCGCAGACATGTGCTGTGTGTATGACCTCGTATAGAAAAACTTTCATCGAGAAGGTACAAGTGTTACAGGTTAGGCTCAGAAGAAAGCCAGCCGCAGCCCTTGTAGGTAAAGCTTCGCACGAGTCCCTGCATTAATGACATGTGCCTGTTCTTTTGCAGAGGAAACTTCCTTCCAGTAAGTATTCTTTCTTCATACTTACTTTTTCTTCCTGTCTTCTAGTTTTTAACCATCTGTTTAATGGCAAAAGTAGTTTATTTGTCTAGAGTAATCCCGTGAGAGGCTAATCAGCTTCCTCAAGAAAAACATCTACCTCTGTCTGTCCTGGGGCCTACTTGTAAATGGCAGGAGGAGACACACATGCGGTCTCTAACTGTGTGGCCATTTCCATAGTACAACTTTAAAAACACATTTCTATGTATCACTAACAAAACTAAGTTTTCAAATAAGCTTTCACTTAGCAATTGTCACACTTAACTGAAATGTAATCAGTTTCATGCCCTACACTGCTCTAGGCGCAGACACTAGATTAGCTTCCCGTCCCCTAAGGAGAGAGTGCCTAACCTTGTACACTGTGCAGCACTCCAGAGTGTGACAAGAACGACAGAGAACAGGGCAACTAAGAAAGCAGAGAATACAAGGAGGGAGGGTGGAGACCGCCATTTTAAATAGAGGGTCAAGAAAGGACATAGGTGACTCAGGGAGGAAGCCAGCCAAGCAGATGTCCACAATGGTGTGCTTGTAGAAGGGAGAGAGAAAAATGAAACAGCTGAAGGTCAGGATGCCTGGCATAGCTGAAGATATGAAGATGAGCATCGTGCCTAGAGCTGTATGGGAAAGAGAGGCAGGGAACCCACGGCAGTACTGGGGGGTTGGGGAGGGGTGAGGGGTGCAGATTATATAGAGATGTTGCCCAGCAGTTCTGAGGATTTTGAGGCATTTGGCTCTGGTTCTGAGTAACACAGGAAGTCCAGGAAGGTCTGTAAGCAGGTTTAAGCTTTTTAATTCTTTAACACCCACCTTGGTTTCTCTGTTAAGAATAAACTTTAAGGGGGGAAAGGTGAAAGCAGTTAGACCAATTAGAAAATGACAGTAACAGAGCCAAGACAAACATGGCATACACTGTATGCTAACGTGGTGGAGTTATATCATAGTGGATTTATTTTCAGTAACTAACTGATCTAGATTCAGGCTGCTAGGAAAAGAATAACATGGAGGTGGCTCAGAGTCACAAGGACATACACTCTGTTTACTGAATGTGGAATATTGCAGATGGCATGGCTTTGGGTGCAAGGTCTTGGAGAGGAGGACCAGAGAGGTGTGGAGCACTGGAACTTTCAGTATTCGATAAGCTTATTAGCCTCTTGAGTAGAAATAGTCATTGATAGTATACATATGAATCTAGAGTTTGGGTAATTTATTTAAGTGTCTGAGTGTTTTGCTTGATGTTTGTCTGTGTATCAAGTGCATACAGTATCCAAGAAGACTAGAAGAGGGTGTCAGCCCTCCAGGAGTTGGGATTACTGATAGTTGTAAGCCACTACATGGGCAATGGCACTGAACTCTAATTCTCTTCAAGATCAAATGCTTTATACCACCGAGACATCTCTCTAACCCTTAGCTGAAGATAAAAATGTTGCAGTCATACATGAGACATGGACAAGGTCATCTAAGTCCCAGTTTTGCTGCACTGGATCTGTGACTGAGCTCCCTTTCCACATGGGACGTGGCAGGTCTCCTTTTCACATTCCTCTTTTTTCAGCTGCCATGGCTTCTCTTAGACCCTCTGAAGACTTCTGCTGTCACTGACTTCCTATTCCCAGATGCCCGCCTCAACCTTGGTGTCTGGATCTCATGATATCCTAGTACAAATACAGGACAAAGTCTAAGATATCAGGATTAGCAAAGAGGCAAGGCAATTTAGAACGAGCAGCCTGGATAAGTAGCCACTACCCAATCCCACCCCAGCCCCAGGCAACTGAGAGCACTTCAAGTTTTTACTAAGATGCAAAGTGATTGAGGGTTTTCAGCTGAGTGACATAAGATCTTAAATAAGCAATGAGGAGATTTACACTCTCTTAATTTGAGCCTTTGTCTTTATAATCCAGGAAGGAGCAATTTACTGCGTACACCTTAAGTCCATTCATGATACGTATACTTTTCAAATTCATTAAGCTTCTACTAAAAACCCGTTCAACACACAAAACTTTGAATGGGCAAATGAAATTTCAGGTGATAATAATCCAAACTTTTAAAATATTTAATGTTAATATATTAGGTTGAAAATAAGTCTCTTGTGTATATATTCCTCAAAAAATAAACTTGTTAGCTTTAAACTATATTTTGTTGCTCAGGGTTTGACACAAACCTGTCCTTTGTTGCATGTCTTCCCTGGATACTGTCTATAAATGTTAGGAATCTAGTTTGGGCTTCTGGGTTTCATTCCTGCCTGGCTAAGGTAGCCCTGTGGAATGAGGATGGGTACCAGGATTGAAAAGGATAATGTAGTAAATACTGCCTTTATGTTCTACAAACAGGAAGGGGAGTCCTGCATCTAAAGCCACTACAATGAGCGAAAATGTGAGTACTATTGAAGCATGTTTATTGACTAGGATATTGAGGGACTGTGGCAGGGAAGTGAGGCAAGTATGTGGATATTGTGACCTCATTTATTATGCTTTAGACTGGTGTCTGCTACTGGCATATTAAAAGATCTAGGTAAATGTTTGCCTCCTTTTTATCTGGGTTGACACATGAGGATGTGTGACATTTGCAGAGGATGTGATTTTTATCGTATTATTGCTGTTTGAGGGTGTTAGGTTCTAAACCTACCTCCTCAATGTGACAGAGTCTGACGTTCTCAGCCATTCTTGCTAGAGGAGGAAACTGAGGGACATTTTGTCACAGGCTTCACAGGCTAAAACCCTGGCAAAGGTAGAGACTAGCCTGACCAGTAGATGGCTCCCAGCATGCTCTGGTTATAGATATTGCCTTTGGTTATTCCAAGCACTTGGAAATGTTAGGGATATAAAATATCATCCATTACTGCTGAAAAGGAGCATTTTAACACCCTTAAAAGGAAATTATCACCTAGTTAAGATTACTTGGGAAACATCATTTGGACCAGCTGGTACTTTCTGGTAATTTAATAGAAGTGGGATATCCAACATTCTCATAGGCTTAAACCCTTTCCTGAGGAAGGATGACACCCAGGACTCCTTAGTTCTTTAGGGAAGGCATTCTCAGACGTTTTTGAGCAGACTTCGGGTGTTGGTGCTTTAAATATTGAAGTAATTTTTATATACACTAGTGTTTCACACCCACTTACTGCTCTTTAACCTCCTGCCCCACAAGTTATTTTAAAAATTACCTACTTTAGGATCAGTAACTAAAGTTACTGCATTCTGTAGTTGACTACACTGAGCACCCTCTTTAATTAGGGGATAGATATCACATCTAATCTTCTACAATTTACAGAGAAAGCCTTAGTGCTTGGAATAAAAATAATTCTATCAAACAATAAAAGGGACTTTGTCTCTGAATTAAAAGGAAAATAAATGTTTCCTTTTTCCTCTCAGTTGCCATCAGCTGCACACAGGTCTCTAGGTCAGCTTCACCCTGCAGTACGTTTTCCCAGCTCAGTGTTGGGACACACTGCTGTGTGGCCCTGAGCACATTCTATCAGTGAGAAGCAGTACTGCACTAGCTCCAAACAAGCCAAATTCCCCTGGCCCTAACTTTAATCCAAGTTCTTTATTCTCAGCAAAATTCATGTTTCTTGCCTTCTAGCATTTACTTAACTGCCCATAAAATTAGATTTAGTTAGATACATACTGACTCTAACTTGAAAGATCTCAGTTCGATATCCATCAGATTTACATGAATATATTTAAACATCAGATAGCATGTTATCTTTAAACTTATTTTTTTTCTTTTTTTTTTTTCTCTAGGATTTCAAGCACACAAAATCCTTTATAATTTAAAAGAATTCCACTTTTGAGATGCACTAAAACCATAGTTGTCACACAAGTTATTACAATGTTATAAAATTCGACTTTGTCTTACATTTGCAAATAGATGGACGAAGAAACGAAAGTGGGAATTCATCACAATTTTTATGATCTCTAACTCACAAGAAATATTTTAAGCAAAATGTTGTCATCACTATAAAACACAATCTGGCATCTTGTGTCTGACTGACCTAAAGTGAAATGTCTGATAATATTCTGAGTTTCTGAAATGCAAATGAATGTCATTTTTGGAGTTGACTATATCATACTGGCTGTAAAGCTAATCCAAGAGGCAAGAATACACTCTTCTGTGCTCTCTCTGTGCAAGAATGGCTTCTGTGTTCAAGAAATACTCTAACGCGTGGAAACTGTTGGAAAAATTCTGACCAGAATCCTCTTCTTACCTCTCAGTAATCTGGGTTCCACTGTCCCATGTCTCTGTCTCCACAAGGGAACCGTAGGGCTGGGTCTTACATCTAAGGGTTTGCACTTTATATTTTATTTCACTTCTCAGAACCAAAAGCAACAAGAAGGCAGCTGCTATTGCCATTTCCTTAGAGGCTTTTGGAGAAGCTCAGTGACCTGGACATCAGAATACGCTGCTAGAACCTACACAACTCCACAAACACCTTTCTGTGCTTGAGTGGTGACCTTTTATCTGTCTCTAAAAGCAATTCTGAACTGGGTTAGTTTCTCCCTGGTGAAGATAATCTGCTTATGATGGAAAAGGGGCCCAAGGGAGAGAATCATTTGCCCCATTAAGTAAAAGGTAGACGAACTCCTGATCTAGCTAAGGCACAGGAGAAACCATGGCTGGAATGAGATGGGTCACATGTCTCTGAACTGGTTATCCACAAAGGCCATCAACCAGCTAGTGTCAGAATATGAAATTCCCAGGGCTCAACAGGAAAACCAGTCCTGTTGGGGCTTGGTTTACCCATATTAAAAAAAAAAAAATTGCAACTGGGGATGTTTAGTTCTGGGTAAATAAGCATGAAAGGTCATTTACTCCCTTTATCAGCTTTGAATATGGTCAAGTTGGCTTTCAACCCAAGAGGCAAGGCAGATTCTCAGGATAAGCAAATGGGGTGAGTGGTTAGTGAGTATCTGGTAGTGATCTGGTCACTGGGGTGATACCATACTGCTCCCCTTTAACTTTGTGGCCTTGAGTCCTTCCTAATCCATAGACACCTCCCCAAAGGGCTGACGGGTATAAAATGGCTCAGCCCTCAAGGTCAGGTCCACACTTAACTGAGGCAGCAAGCTACAAAGAACAAGACAGCACATAATTCAACCCACGCAGTTCTTGTTACAACCACTCAATGTAGAGTCCAAGTGTGGCAGTGACATAGATGGGATTTGCCCACAGAACCAAGCTCCTCGCTCCTGGTAGCAAACGACAAAGAATCAGGATAAATGTTGCCTATGCTGTGACTGTGAGATTTGCTTTGGTAGGAGGAATGCTATCGCTCTGCAGTGCCAAGCAGACATACAACTCTCAAGGATGCCTCTTGAGGCCCACATAGCATCATAAGGTCAACTGCATCAAGTTCAATGACACAAACCCACACCGTGAGAGGACAACTATGTAGTGCCTTACCTTCACTAATAGATGAAAAGCTTCCTTGTAAGACATTTTATGCAGTGTAAACAGCTAACCAAGTCTGTGCCAAACACTAACCTACTGTATGCAGCTATGCAGAAATCACTGTGTCAAGGCGGCTTTCCCTTACACAAAGGACCTAACCGTGCACACTAACCTTCTACTTACTAAGTCTACCTGGGAGTCCCTGCCATGAAGATTTGCCCCTTTGCAGTTTTCTGAGACCTGAACTCTAACATTGGGTCAAACTCTAATTGTAGTTTCTAGAACATGTTGTTTTTTTCCACAGTGAAAGTGTAATACGGGTCTAGAAACTATGAGAGCAAGTTTTGTTTTAGTATTGTCGCTGCTGTAACTAGATTCAACTTATTTTTGCTGGGATAGGGGTTAACTTAGCTAAGTCTGGATGTTTATTTTTCAATACAACTTTACAAAGAACTTCTTCATTCTGCAACTCATTTTGTTTGACTAACGTTCACGCTACAAAAATAGCTATGCACAGCTCAACTTTTAGTCCCAGTCAACAGAGGGGGAAGTCACTCACCTATTGTTCAGTAAAACCCAGGAAACTCCTCCCTCCCTTACACCTGCAGCTGTGAGGCAGCTCTAGCAGTTTAAAATCAAAGTCTCACTTGTGTCTCAGCTTGGATACCTACCAACTTCTGAAGTCAGAAAACAAAAAGGGTAAACTACTTACTGGATGTTTTGTGTACGGCAGAGGTTGGGATTAAAACTCTCATTCCTCTTCCAAGACAGTACGAAGAGGAGCCTGCCATGCTGTGTTACTGGGGCTGTTGAGGTCTGTGCGAACACATCCACCTGATCCACAGCTCACACTTTTTCCTCACTCACCCTCCCCCACCCTGGTCCCAAACTTACCTTTATCAAACTTTAGCATTTAAAAACAAAAAGATGCAACAGAATTTTGTACACAACCAACCCAGAACCCATTTTCGTTTGTTGTCTTATTATTCAGCAAACTATGAGAAACTGTTTGTCTTTACAATTTATTCGGGCCTTTTGGATACATTTGTAATACTTCTCTTGGACAGTAGTCCTCATTACAAGCTACGGAAATCCTATTTACTCCTGACAGACAAGTCAAATTCAACCCTCTGAGGGACAGCCTTCTCCCATTTTCCAGCTGTAAGTTTTGTCTCTGAATTCTGACGGCATTTGATTCTTTTGCTATTTATTGACTTCTGTGTTACAGTATAGGTAGATATGTATATGTTTGACATCTCTACCAAGCTGAAAGCCTGAGAAAAGACCAATGTTGTACAGGTCTTCATAAACCCTAAAGTATTTAATAGTATCTGAAAATGCTGAATATCCATGAAGCACAAAGAATGATTCAATATAAGCATCTACTTAGAATATTAATAAAACATTGTATCCTGATACAACTCAGTTTATGTTCTATGAATTACTATATGAACTAAGGATGGACAACAACTATTTTCCCTTTTAGCAATTAATTGTCCACATCTACACAATTCATCTTTTATGTATAGGTGGTTTACCTACATGTATTTGCAGTACATGCGGGCCTGGTGCCCCTGGACATCAGGAGAGGAAATTAGACCCCCTGGAAATGGAGTTCCAGATGGTTGTAAGCTGCTATGTAAGTGCTGCGAATCAGACTCTAGTCCTCTAGAAGAACACAGGTTCCTAACCATGGAGACATCTCTCCAGCCTTATCCATACAATTCTTAAATATTTTTCCATCTCTTGTGTCTTGTTCAGTTCAGATGTGGAACATTTTAGCTGTAATATCTGGTAAAGAAATTTAAGGTGGACTATCATTGGTTGGTTATATTTTACTTCCTTGAATTTGAAGAAATAAAAACAAACAAAAAAACATACTATGCCTTTTTACTTTCTAAAAAAACTGCCTTCAAAATAATGAGCAGTCTGTTGGCAAAGGCCCCATTGAAGCCTAAAGGTACTTTTGAGTATCTTTTTAATGATCAATTTTCTACTTTTAACGTGGTACCTATACATGTTCTTAAAGATATACAAAAATTGAACTTGTCCTCATGATATTTAACTACTGCTACTCAATTTCTGTTGTTTTGAAACAGGGTCTCAATATGTAACCCGGGCTGGCCTTGAACTCCCAATCCTCCTGTCTTCAAGTCCCAATTGCTTTGATTACAGGAACATGATACTATCTCAATTTATTCATTTTTAAGCTGACTTTTCCTTCCAAAAAATATTCATTGAATTGAATTCCAACCATTGAGTCACCTGAAGTAACTGAAGATGGAAAATGTATCTTTCTAGATTTCAGGAGAATATACAGCAAAGAAGTAAGTTGTATTCATGAAGACTGGCCTATGTAACAGTGTTAACAAGACTGCCCTGCTGCTCAGTGACAGGATGGATGACTGAACTGGGATGACTACCCTTTGATACTTGAGGACAGTGTTACCCTGAGATTTCTAGTCTCCCACTCCTGCAGTCCATAAAGGCTTAAGTGTGTACAGCTGTATTACTGATGAGAGAAATGAGGAGGAGACATAAAAAACAGACTGAGGCTCTTTCCCGGCTTGCAAGATGGCAGGTGAAAAGGTGGAGAAGCCAAGAAAGCTGGGGGTGATGTAGCTGCCTCTGGTCCCCAGGCCGCTGGTGCAGCCAAAAAGGGTAACCCTAAGGGTAAAAGCCCAGGAAGGGGAAGCCCCACTGCAGCCGAAACCCTGTCCTGGTTAGAGGAACTGGCCGGTACTCCCGATCCGCTATGTACTTCAGAAAGGAAATACTCAGCTGCCAAGACCAAGGTTGAAAAGAAGAAGAAAGGAGAAGGTCCTTGCTACTGTCACGAAAACAGTTGGTGGGGACAAGAA
>JADRCD010177724.1:0-12096 GCA_019843815.1 Montemys delectorum
TTTTTTTTGTTTGTTTGTTTTTGAGAAGGGGGTAGTTGGGTCAGGCCATCTATCAGTCATCTATGTGACATCCCAGAAGAAGACTCTGTGGCTCTGTATTACTTGTTGTGTATGTGAGTGAATCAAGATTAAGAAAGGTCATTTTAGTTGCGTTGTCACTCTAAGTCTGGAAGGAATAGTTCTCTAATGCTTGTCATAACTCCCAAGAGTGTTGGAGTAGACGAAGGAAGGGATTGAGCCATAAAGATTCTAGTTGCAAGACCCAAGGTGCTCTGTCTAAGCAGCTGGGTAACCTTGGACCTTATTGCTTGCACCCAAAGCATTCTTCTTCATAAAAATAGGATGAATGTTTTCTTCTCTCTTGGGGCTTTTAGTATTTAGGTACTGTTATTTGGAAGTTCTTTTTTTCTTTCTTTCTTTATCTTTAATCATATTTTTACAGTTCAGTCATTATCCCCCTCTAGGTCCTCACTGGGACAGTTCCTCATCCCATTTTTCCTCTCTTGTTTCCAAGGGGATGTCCTTACCCCCCACCCCAGCCCACTCTACCCCGCCAGGCCTCCCCACTACCTGGGGCCTTGGAAGTTCTTTAAAAACTGCCAAAATGGTGTAAAGGCTGTAGAATTTTGCTCCTTATTTTAGTTAAAAATTTGTTTCTAGATAAAGTCTTGAGTAGTCCAGGCTGATTTCAAATTCATTAAAAATCTAGAGATGACCTTGAACTGCTGATTCCCCTCATCTGCCTCTGTGTACCTCCACGTCCCTTTATACAGAGGTGGGAGTCGAAGCCAGGACTTTTTGCATTCTAGGCAAGCACTTTTCTAGCTAAGCTACATCCTACAGCTAGGAGATCTGGTTATTGCAATTGTTCTTCCACAGGATTTACCTCAAGCCTGTGCCGCAAGCCACACCCACAGCTGCCGCAAGCCACACCCACAGCTGCCACAAGCCACACCCACAGCTGCACCCATCATCTGGTCTTTCGTTCTTCCTTTTTCTCTTCCTTGTTTTCTCAGTTACCTAACTTATCCCTGCCTCTCTTGACAGCCCATCAGTGGCACCTTGGAAGTGCCCACCCTCAGAGCTAACTTTGGGCATCTTCTTGAGCTTGTGATCTGTTTCTTAAGGATTTCAAAAATGAAAGCATGTAGAGTTCTTACTCGTTGATTCAGTGGACTGGAGGGGATTACTTGCTTTTATTTTGTTTAATGCTTCATCATCTGGGGTCAGGTTATCCAGACGTCTACACATAAACGCAGAGTTTTTGCCTGAATGTCTGAGAGAATCCCTCCCTAGAAACCACACTTTGACCCAATTACCTGTCTTTAGCTTTCCCAGGACTACATTCCAATGTGGTAAGTATATACCACTTCCTTGTGTAGCTTCTCATGATTCCTTCTAACTGTTCCTTAAGACCGCCCCCCCCCCTTACTGAGGCAATTTGAAATAGTAATGCACAAGCCCACATAATCATGTATTTAAAAGGCATCTCAATAAATTATTAGGATTGTTTACACGAATGGTTCGAATTTACTGGCAAATTGCTTGGGCCTTGGTTTTAGGATGTAGCTGCCGGCCAGGCTCCTTCTGGGTGAAAGTCTGAAATAGGAGCGGTTGCCCTTTGCTGTCCCTCACCAGCACTTCCTCTGCCTGGTTCCTGGCCTTTCAACACCTCCCTCCTTTCCCTGCCCTGAATAACTCTGAGGGGCTGACAGGCCTTTTGCACCTTCATGTGAAGACGTTTTGTGGGTCCCTTCCCAGATCTGCCCCCAACCAAGGTAAGGTGCTCAAAGAAATAAATCTTCAATGGTATAATTTTAGATGCTCCGGCAGCTGGGAGGGCAGCTATTTTTGGGCTGTAGGGCTTTCTCCTTGACCCGAGGTGACACGGTTTGGCCTGTTGCTAGAGTAGCCGGCCAACCCTGCAGAGCGCCCTTTTAGCCGCGTGCTTGCAGTTCCTGGGGTGGCTTCTTTATGCCCTCTACTGAGGTCCGTGCTCATCCAGAATTTTATGTCCTCACCTCGGGCAGGGGCAAGCGTCTGTTGACAGGTGTCAATGTAGGCTCGTTGCAGCGAGACACTCCAGCCCAGCGTTCGGAGGCAGTATAGATGGAGCTGACCCTCTCCATGCAGAAGATGGAGAAAACCGATGGTCCAGTTCTTGTGTGTTCCTCAGTCTCCATGGATTATCAGCCGCTTGGCCACCATTGTATGAGTCACCCCGACGTGGATCCAGGCAGGTCTCCAGACCACAGTGTCTCTGCCTCACCACCTACACTGCCTGGCTGGAAGCTGTGTGTTCATGATGTTTCTTCTGACCACCCTGCTTGCTGTCTTCCCCAGGCTTCTGATGCAGCTGCTATCTGCAGACCTCCTGGACTGCCCCGGGAAGGGAGTGGAAGCTCCTGCCACAGATGGGTGGAACACCGACGAGAAGGGCTAAAGGTGGCCAAAAATAACAGTGCCTTCCAGATGAGGTGACCTCAGAGCCAAGAGCATCATGGGGTAGAGTATCTTGTTCCCAGTTTTATGACCTAAAAAGTACACAGAAGATGCAAAGATACTACAGAGAGAAAGAACAAAGTCTGCAGAGAACAGGGAAAGGCGATTAGTTATTATATTGTTTTAAAATAGGATTTTGTTGTACATGAGCACAAAAGAAAACATAGCCTTTTATATGTGTTTAAAGAGAGAGCTAGATCTATTGATAGATAAATGATAGATAGATAGATAGAGAGGTGATAGATGATCAATAGATAGATAAGTAGATAGATGATCGGTCAATAGATAGATAAGTAAGTAGGTAGATAGATAGATAGATAGACAGACAGACAGACAGAATTAAGAAAAACAACAGAAGACCAAAAGGAAAAAAAGGTAGAGACAATGTCGTCTTCCTTTGTTTGCTATTGAAACAAACTTAATAAATCCTCACTGAGACTCAAGTATGTCTGGTCCTATTACCATTCTGCACAGCATGTCACCCTAAAACTTACTAATATAAAAACATGACCTTCACTGTATTACAATCAGCCATGGCTCTGAGTGTCAATTGGGATGAGCTGGGTGGTCTCAGAGGCTTTCCTGACATGGAGGCTGGCAGGCAGTTGAGGCTATTTTTTTTTAAATATGGCTTACTTACTTTTGCACTTCTGGTGCTTGATGTTGGCCAGCCATTGTGGCACCCTCAGATAGTGGATGCCTGAGTGGGGTTATTCCATGCAGTCTGGGGCCTCATTGTCATCTCACTGTTATCCTTCTTGCAGATGCTCAGTGGTCAAAAAGTGAATGTCCCAAGACAAGGTGAAAATGTAATCATCCCTTGGGTGTAGCTGAACCACATACTGGGTTGGTTTGCCACTCACAAGAGTGAGTTCAAGAGGTGGGCTCAGAGAGGCATCTCTGGAGTTTCAAAGTGTTCTGGCACCTGTAAACCTCTTAAACCTTCTAAGATATCTAACCATGATGTCAACTGGCCCAATGTCAATCCACTAAGGGCATGTATCTAGTTGAAGCTATAAACATTCAGTAAAGGACTGGGAATGTAGTCCAATAGTACAGCACTTGCCCTACATACAAGAAGCACCACCTCTGCAAAGAAACAAAGTACTCAAGGATGTGTTCAGTGGAAAGCAATAAAATATCTCCTGGCCAGGGCTCTGTAACAACAGATAAGTGTATCTAAGGCAGACACATGAAGAGAGGATTTCTGAAGAGCTGTGTGTGGTGGTGCACACCTATAATCCCAGCATGATGTTGGGGGTGGTGGTGGTGGTGGTGGTGGTGGTGGTGGTGGTGGTGGTGGTGTGCATGTGTGTGTGTGGTGAATCTTTAAGTCTGAGGCCAGACTGGGCCATATTCAACAAAACTCTCATGTAAAACAAACAAATAAATAAATGCAATAAACAAAAACTCCCAGACTTTGCATCCGGAGAGATCATGGGCCCAAGGCCAAAAGAGAGGCCTGTGGCCACTTACTACCATTGGAGAGACTTGAAAGGCCAATGGAAGGACCCTGGGACACAGTGGCTATCGTCTTTAAAACGTGGGTGTTTTGGCCAGCCATGCTCAGGCCTGTGCTCTTGCTGTTAGTTCCTGGCCTTCTGCTGCCCCGCCTCACCTGGCTCCGGCCAGCTGTTCTGGGTTTAGAGCACATTATTCTGCTCTGGTTGTAAAACTCTTCCTGAGTGTTCTGGAGAGGAGGCTGTCCTTTCTGTGTATGAAGGAGCAGCCTTCCCTCTCTCTCCCTGCTTACTAAAGAACAGTGAGCATCTCCTGGCCCTTTCATGTCTCATTCCTCGAGCTCATTGCTTGCAATAACTATTTTTATTTTGCTTTCCCCTTAGTCCCCACCCCAACCCCGTCCCGTCTCTTGTCCTCTAGAATCATGTTTTGTTTTCCACATGTCTCACGCTTGCTTTTCCTCTCTGCTCTGGTCTGTCTTAACCTAGCAGCTAGTGGCCTGCCAATCACAGGACATCAGTATGCACAGTGTCCAGCATCTCCTCCAGGTTCAGCTTTGACATCTTCCTTCAGAGGGCCCACTCCAATCTCAGGACTTTCAGGTGAGGTTCTATCATTGGTAAGCATTTCCTCCATCCACTCACCACTAAAAGCACTTTTCATCTAGACCTTTAGTCTCTGAATGCCAACCACTATGGAATTCACCTTTAATCCTCCCAGACGTTGGGTTTCATTTCTCTTAGTACAGAGCCACATATATCCACTCTGGAGAATTTAGAACACACAGAAAAACAAAATTATATTTATATGCACCATCCCTCCCCTTTGATGTGGGCCCCTCTCGATATGATGATTTTTATAGACAAAACCCAGCAGCACTTAGATGGGAAACACTTTCTTCCTTGCTACTTGCTGGCTGGCAGAACCAGTTCTATGGAACGTCAGTGCCAGGCCCCAGCTGATTGGAATAGAGCTAGCTATCTGGCCCTGGTTGGGCGTGTGTCTGTTCTTTCCTTGAGATTAAATCAGATGGTATCTGAGACTGGACCTGAAATATCTCACTGAGGTGGGATTAGTCACTGTGCCTTAAAAACTTAAAGCTTTGCTGGAGAAGGTGGTTTGTGGCAGAGAATGAAGGAGACTGTGAGAAGCTGGAGGAAAAGTCAGAATTAAAGGAGCAAGAACTCCTTAGACCTGGCTCCAGTGTTTTCAGTGACTTTTCTCAGGTGTCCTTGAGCAGGGTCTATGAGATCCTGATACCTCCATCTAACAATGCCTGCCAAAGATGGTTGCTTTTTGTAACTCCCCTTGCAATGAATAAGATGCTAGAATTCTTCTGTGTATCATAAGGTCAATCCAGATTGTGGTAGGTGAAGCACTGTGGGGGAGGGGCACTGCACTTAATGTGAGTGGCTTGATCTCTGGTGCAGAATAACACTGAGTTCACAGGCCCTTCCTTGTCTCCTTCCCTGTGTGATTCGGATGACGAGCACTCTCCATCTCAGTATCTTCATCTGTAAAATGGTAAATCACAAGGAATCTTAAAGTTCCTAGACTTAAACTTGCCACATCACAGAGGACAACCTTACATTCCTGAATCTCCTGCCTTCATGCCAATGTGTTGGGTAACCTGACCTGGTGCCGTTGTTAATAAGCGAAAACTCATTCTCTATCAATAGACCTCCTATTTCCAACATGTTAAAACACAACCACAAGAATGCTTTCAGAGCTGAGCATTTAGGCATTGGTACTCCTTTGGCTGAGTGCCCCCATGCTGAAATGCTGGACCAGAGATCATGAGCATGAGAAGTGAGTAACTGTGGTCCAGCATCACTGCCACCCTGTGAAGTCTCTGCTACCCAAGTCTTTGCCATCCTTAGCTCTGCCCTTTTTGTGGCTTTTGGAGACAGTGCATTTCCTTCCATGTCTGTGGTGTGATCTATACTCAACCTCCAAAAAAAAAAAAAATGAAGATACTGTCACATCTGACCTGCGGGACTCTTCAGGGGAAATTTAACACCACTCAACTAGTCCCTTCCATGCCAGGTATATAGATTAGGCTCAGAGGTACACAGGGCCTATGGGTTAGATTTACAGGTTGCTAACCACATTGGAGGTTTGCAACTCTTGCGTGAAAAGTTCCAGATGGTTCTAAGAAGTCAGATATTGACTGAATTTTGACAGCGTTTGTAAACTTTTTAGATTTTATAAAGTGTCCTGAGAAATAGGGTCATTTGGAACATGAACACATTTATTCTTTATTGTGTCTGGAGCCACCTGCAGAACCTACTACAGCCTCATAGCTTGTGAGAACATGGCTATGGGACTTATTGGTCTGCTTTTATTTATTTTCTTTGTTTAAGTTTATTTTCTTAAAAGACAACCTCTCATTATGCAGCCTGGAATTTGCCGTACATTCCAGGCTGGTCTTGAACTCTTGGAGTTGTGCCTGCCCCTGCTAATCACTGCTGGGGCTAAGGGTGTATACTACCACTCCTGGCTTGTGGCCTGCTTTTCACATTGTGCTATGCACTGAGGAGAAGGAAAAAAAAAAACACCCACATGAACCTGGTCCTTAAGGGGCAGAGTTTATTGGGGAAGTAGATATACGAACAACTATAGGAGAAAGAAATCCTATCAGGATGGGGCCATGCATCTTTGAGAAATTCCAGAATTAAGTATTTTAAGAGTCAAGGTCTACACATTTAGTCATTCAGTCCTTACATTTTTTATTTGTTTCAAAGTGATAGAACTCAGGTTAGTCTTTTTGTTTGTTTGCTTGAGTTGATTTAATGTCCAACAATGATCAACAGGAAATCTTTAGGCAAAGATTTTTGTCTTTGGAAACATGGATGAAATTATCAATATTGAAACCTAGTCTACTAGGTAGTAGGCAGAGGGAGTGTTAGTAACAAAGAGGGGCTGATGTTTTAGTTAATAAAGGGGTTTTCCATTGTTGTCGTCTTAAACCATTGACCCTACTACCCTCTGTTGTCTGAGGCCTTATTCATTTCTGCTAGATGTATGTGAACTACAGCCAGAGCTTAGGGGAGAAGCCCTTGTTCTCTTACAAGGTGTCAGGGAAGGCTTAGTGGGTCCTGCCAGAGAGGAGGCATATAGGGTGAGGAGGAATTTGAAAAGTGTGGAGTTCATACAGAAGGACCTTCAAACAACAGAAAAGAGACTAAGACAGTATGGATGTATACTGGATGACTGAGAGGATGACAGCTAAGGATCTTTCACAAGACTCGTGTTCTACACAACATCTGTGTGCAGGACCTAGTGAAAGCTGGACCTACAGCACAGGTGATATAGGAGAGAAGATGCAGGTGGGAGGAATGGATGAAGAGATGGACCACAACCACTACATGAGAAAGCCGAATGGGAATCCCAGTCTTTACTAACTATGGAGTTTACAACCTCCCCATTAGGATGCTATGCTTACCAGGGCTTCAGAACAGTTTCTAAGGTGCATTGGGAACATCATTGGGAGTCACTGCAGGGATGTTGGGAGAGCCAAGAGGTTAGAAGCAACTGCCATGGCCATGCAAGGGAGCTGGTGGTTCTCCCCCAAGGTAGCCTCACTGCTCTTTTAAAGAAAGGTCTTGAAGTGGGAAATCCTGGCCTCATGGACCAGTGAGAGCCTTTTTCCTTGAACCCTCTAGCTGCAAGGTTTTCTCCTCCTTTTAATTCTCAGACACTTTGTGCCTGTTTGGGCCATACCCCCAAACAGCTACATGTAAGGTACTGCAGTGTATCTTCAGTTCCTCAGGGGCAGGAGGGATTATGCTTATTTACATATGTGCTACGTATACACATATATGATATATATATATATATATATGTTTTAAATATATACATTTATGTGTGTTTGTGTGTATGTATGTGTGTCTGTGTGTTATAAATAGCTTTGTGGAGTCCAGTGCTTTGGTAAATGAATAAATTTCAAAAAAATTTTTTTCCAGATCATTCCTCCTTTGGCATGTAATTTGGAAGTTAGTAACAAGTTATTTTCCTATTTCTTTCAAAATATGAAAATAATTTCCTTAAACAATCTATTTGAAAGTATCTTGAAATACAAAGAAAAGGAAGACTAGGAAGTTGTTTCGAAACAGCAAAGCCTTTAAGAGTCAATGTCACATTTATTGCTATAAAATATTTTTCTCTCTCTGTTAGACATCTGGATCCCATTACATACAGTATTGGGTACTTGAGTTCACCAGCCATTTTGCATACTAAGCAGGGTGCACACCAAATCCCCACAGACATCACCAGTACGCATTTGCTCTGTGTAATTCTTACTTTACATTCACGGGCGACTCCTCTGTCGCCGACTCAATGCTTACCGTTACATTTTTGAAGTTCTTTTTTCCTTCCTTACCTTAAGGACCCAATTCTGTACATATGAAAGATAAAGAGCTTCAAAACTATGGTGCCTTTTGCTTTCTGTTTTGTATGGTCCAACTATCTACAATCTAGTGCTGAAGTCAAGGAAACAGCTCGATCTTAAGTCTATATTTACTAGTAACGTTGACCCAGAAATGAGAAACACAATATGGAATGTTTGCTAATGAGTCATGAATTTCCTTATAATTGCTTCCACATTCCGGAGAGTTCCCTTAAACCGTGTAATCTCGACATATCCTGAAACAATCCCATGTGTTGTAAATGATTTTGTTTTATTTCTTGGGTTACTGTTAAGGGCTTATTTTCTGGTTCATTTCATTTTCTTAAAGAAAACCACATAGTCATGTGTTCATACACATGCAACAAGGGGAACATACATGCTCCTGTGATTTTTAAATTTTTTTTTGTCTCAGATTCCACTTATGAGACAGAAAAATAATAAAAGAATCTCTCATTATTTGGTCTGGAAATCAAAATAATCACATCAGTATAGACTATATATCAAGGGTCTCAATTCAAACCTGTGAGAATTAAAGCTAGCCTGGAGCAACGTATCAGCCAACATGTGTCTGTCCCTTTGCTAGGTAGGTTTCAGTATCCATAATGGGAGAGACAGATACAACCAGCATTCAGTACAGTAATAATGGAAAATTAAATACGACTTTTAAAAACTGCTCACATTATAAAGTGATCTATTAACATTATGTGACTGGAGCACTTAACGTGACTGATTCTAATTGCAAGACTTGGCCCATAGCAAGTCTTAAAGAGCTGCAAGGGTGTGAAGGCATTTTATCTCTTTGGAGATACTTTAAAATGGGTTTTCTTTGGAATAAAGCTTCATTCCTGCTGCACAAAAGGTTGCATGGATGGAATCTCTCAGCTCAGATGGAACCAGAGGTAATTATCATTTCTTCTTTGATTCTGCCAATCAATAAACCAAGTAGCAGAGGCATCTTTGCAAGCATCCTCCTTTGCATCCAGAGCCCATGGATGTCATGCAGAGGAGTGCAGGACTTGATGCCCACCTCTGGTGAGCTTTTCCAGGGAGCAGAGGAATTCTTTTATCAGGCTTTTTCCCTAAGACTGTATTTGAGCCATGATGGTGGGTTTGTGAGATGGAACTACTCTGTAATACCTTGAGTTGAGCCTGGTATACATAGCTTATCACAACAGTGGGGATTCAGAGCATACACACACATTTACACTCTAGCTGTACCTACTAAGGAGTTTACAGGTTTCAGAAAAGGTATGAAAATAGAGGAATGCATTCAGCACTGGATGTAATTTTATATTTATGATGGTTAAGTTTTGCTTTGTTTTGTCTTTCTTTCGTCCCATTAAAGGCAGATGTCCTATTAACTATATACCACTGGAAACTGTAGACTTTGTGCTGAGCTGGGGGCATCCTCGTTGCATGTCCATGTTTAAGTAGGTTAAGCTATGCTGAAATGTTCCTTGATCTGCATAGATAGGGATTTCTAGTTGGTGATTTTCAGATCTCCTAGATAATGACAAAAATTGCCAAACTAGACTTCCCAATTTTAAAGTGATGACCCACATAGTTATCCAAGTAGCCAACAGCAAGCTTTTGAATAATTGATTAAAAATCCCAGTGAAACTGTTAAGCTGTGGATATCAACTTTATTTTAAATGTATTATTCTTACTGTTGTCCTGAACTGTAAGCCCAGGGCCTTAGGCATGCTAGGCAAGTGTTCAACCATTCAGCTATAGCCCCAATCATCAACCTTGTTTATTTAAAAGGTCTACTTTTTAAAAATTAACATTATTTTGTAAAGGGCAGCACTTGGTAGAAACAAATTTAAAGGCAGTCAGACTTACTTTAAAATGGTTTTTGTTTGTTTGTTTTGTTTTGTTTTTATGTAAAGTTTTTGTTAACTGATCCCTGTAACTTCTGATTGTGTTTTGTCTTCCAAAGCCTTGAATTTACATAAAAGAGCAGACATGCATATTATTGACCTGGATTAGGAGAACAGGCAGTGAAAAGAAGCTCATGACCATTGGCACTTTGTTAATAGAAAAACCATTTTAAAGGTATGCTTGAATTGAGCAAAAATAATGCATACATGAACAAACATGAGGATCCCAGTCTGGATCCCTGGAACCCACATAAGTCTTGTTACAATATCCCATTTGTAATCTCATGGTAATCCCATGACTCTGACGATGAAATGGGATCTGGAGAATTCTTGGAAACTCATGAGTGAGCTAGCCTGGTACACTCAGAGGTGAACAAAAACAGACCCTATTTCAAATATGGTAGGAGGTAAGGACCAACATCCAAGATCATTGTCTGACTTCCACATATGTGCCTTGGCACTCGTACACCCCCCACCATACATATAAATATACACATCACACATATATAATACTAGTTTATTTACTGATTTATTGATAGTGGTGGTGTAAATCAGAAGCAGGGCCTTGTGCATAGTGCTCCCTAGACCCAATGCACCATCATGAAGAGCATCTCATCCCAGTGAATATTGGCAATGTGCAGAATTTTCCAATGATGTGACTTTATGCATCTTGTGGTGGGCTAATGAGTCAAAGTTGGTCCCATTAAAGAAGATCTTTTATGTCTTATTATTTCAATAAACTGACCCTTTGACAAATGTATGATACAGGGATGAAAATGGGCATGTTTCCTTCTAGAAACTCACAGGGAAGGATAGGGAGAAGCTACAATTAAAACAGAGGGTCATGTATCAAAGAACATACCCACCAAATCACACCCATGAGCATCTACAAGTACTTGGATCGATGTCAGGCATTAAGGGTAGAATGAGAAAATGAGATGAGGGCTACTTTTCTTTCTTCTTCATTTCCCTTTTCTCTGTGGATTCACTGCCAAGTGGAGTGCAGGGGTCAAGACTATGAACAGGCAATGTCAACCACACACTCTCATAGGAAGCTGGGATTTTCTACTCAGATCAAAGGCTATAAGAACGTGACTAAGGGGCATGCCATGTGCTCAAGGTGAATGTGTAAGGATGTGGAGCTTGGATCTTATGAGATCTTAGGCTCCATTTAGTCCCAAGCTTCTCAACCTGTGGATCACAACTCCCCTGTGGGGGTTGGGTCAAAGACCCTTTCACAGGGGTCACCTAAGGCCATCAAAACCACAGATATTTACATCATAATTCATAACCGGAACAAAATTGCAGTTGTGAAGTAGTAATGAATATTGTTTTATGGTTGCGGGTCACCACAACTTAAGGAATTGTATTGAAAGGTTACAGTATTGGGAAAGTTGAAGACCACTGACCTAGTCCATTTCCAAAGACACTCTATAGCAGAAGTGAGTGTCTGCACTTTCTCTGGTGGCTTTCAGTCACAAGGGCAGCTGTTGTCTCCTAGACCTGACTCAAATGGATCTTTGATATCACATCTTTTATTCAGTGCTGACAGGCCTGGTGCTAGGTTCACACAGGCCATAGCAGGAGACAGGCCTGCTTTATAACAGCCTTCATCTCGGCCTCATCTTATTCCTCTCTACTACCAAGTCCTAGATGTCTAGTCCTGCTGGCCTGCTAATACTCCTTTAGTCTTCCAGGCTCTTACCTACTTACCTAGACCTTTGTACATTCTGTTCTCATAAGTGCTTTCCCTTTCATCACACCTCCATCTCTCCTCTGACTCTTCAGACTTGTCTTATGTAGAGTTTCTACACAGAAGCACTTGTTTAAATTAACTTTCTGCCC
>JADRCD010177725.1:17438-32934 GCA_019843815.1 Montemys delectorum
GAGAGAGAGAGAGAGAGAGAGAGAGAGAGAGAGAGAGAGAGAGAGAGGGAGAGAGAGGGAGAGAGGGAGAGAGAGAGAGAGACATGGGGGTTGTTGGGGGAAAATGACTGCTCACGTACAAAATGTGTAAAGACTTGATGGGTACACTAAGCCACTCTTGTAGACTCCATAGGTGTGCCCACTGGGCCTGCACACCCACCTCTGCCCAGCTACAGACAGCAGCATAGCTGCCCAGCAACTTCTATCATTGGCCCACCCACCCCTGCCATCCATGGGCTCTCTGTGATCCTGAGCTGTCACTGGGCTTCCAAAGCTGCCTCTAAAGTCGTGTTGGTAATAGAATTACTCTCATGGATGCTTCTGGAATGCCAGAGAAACCCCCCACTCCTTGTCCTTTCTAAAGAAGAAGGTCTGGGGATCCTATTTTCAAACCTATGGGGATCCTATTTTCAAACCTAGCCCAGCACTGCAAGAGGAATGGAAGGTTCTTCTCTTATTGTTTCCTGTGTGTGTGTATGTATGTGTGTGTGTGTGTGCGTGAGTGTGTGTGTGTGTGTGTGTGTGTGTGTGTGTTCCTCGGGCTTCACCTACTGTGGCTTTCTGAAGCATCTCTCTTACCGGGGCCCAGGGGCTTGCTGATTCGTCTGGACAGACTGTCCAGCAGATACCTTCCTGTTCTTTCTCCCCAGCACTGGCATGAGAAGCCCAGGCCACCACACCTGGCTTTTTATGTGGCTTCTATGGATCACATTGAGATCTCCATGCTTGTCCAGCAGCACTGTACTCATGGAGCCACTCCCCTGACCCCACTGCCACACAATATATCCCATAGAAGTTTTCTAAAGAGAAAGACACACTTGGGAGCAGAAGAAGTAGGGAGGAATGGGCAGGCAGGGAGGGGAGTGGATAGGAGTTTGGTCAGGAAGTGACAAGGGAAGGGCAGGCACTAGCTATCTGAGTCTGTACCAGTAGCCAGCTGTTGACTGAGCAGGACCTCTTCCAAGCTCAGCCCAGGTTTCCATTATGGGGAAGAGTCCAGAGAGCACTCTTGCCCTGCAACGATCTCTTTAGGCTATCGCCGCTCTCTACCACCTGTGAATCTGAAAGTAAAGCTACTGAGTGTGCTGCCTGAAGCTCTAGCTAGTAGACCCGAAAGACCCATTGGAGAGATTTCCGTGAGAAATGTTGGCAGCATTCTCTCCTGGCACCACCTTTATGACTCTAGACCAGAGCTCCAAATGAGAGGCAGGTGTAGAATGACAGTGTCTGGTCATTGTGCAAACAGGGCACTCAAGGTATCCTTCCCTGAAGGTTCATGGGACCAGCTGCTACCAACAGTCTGTCCACTACACTCAGATCGAGGGACTCTAGCTACTGGCCTCTCCTCAAATTCCATGTGTCAGGAGAAGACACGGGAAGCCAGGGCCATGGACTCTCCAAAGATCAGGGAGGGGCCCAGAGCTTGTGGGACTAGGGCAGGGCCATCTTTAAGCTCGAGGCTCCTGAACTATTGGTATTACCTGAGGACTTGAGGAGCAGCCAGAAAGGCAAACGGATGGCCCTTCTGCTCCAGCTAAAATAAAACCTTAGTCAGTCATAACCAAGCTATTCAAATCTACAGCCTCTCCTGGGCTCATGAGCACTGGGACAGTACAATATCTGGGAAGCCTCTTAACTTTACTGGGCCTCAGTTTCCCCTGGACACCACACTGACTGTGATGGTTTGTATATGCTTGTCCCAGGGAGTGGCACTATTAGAAGGTGTGGCCCTGTTGGAGTAGGTGTTTCACTGTGGGTGTGGGCTATAAGACCCTCATCCTAGCTGCCTGGAAGTCAGTTTTCTCTAACAGCCTTCAGATGAAGATGTAGAACTCTCAGCTCTGCCTGCACCATGACTGCCTGGATGCTGCCATGCTCCTGCCTTGATGATAGTGAACTGAACCTCTGAACCTATAAGCCAGTCCCAATAAAATGTTGTCCTTTTTAAGACTTGCCTTGGTCATGGTGTCTGCTCACAGCAGTAAAACCCTAACTAAGACACTGCCCAAGAAGAAAGGGTCTAGCAGGGCTACTACCCAACTAGATCCTACTTTCCCAGTAGTAATCTGTTCATGTTTGCTGACTAAAACCATGCTCTGACATGCCTCTAGGATCCCAAGAAAGGCCAGTGCCTAGGCCAGATAGGGAGCAGACAGACCCACGGTGACTGAATCTTCAGGACAGCCAGGACACTCCAGGGATCCTTGCCATGGTCCCCAGATCTCAAAGGAAAACATCTCCTTAGCTTCTACAATCTGCCTGCCGGTGTGAGTGAGACACAGTCTATCACTGGCGAGCACAGTGCGCGAATGCGCACACACATACATACACACACACCCCAACATAGTCTCAAAAAGGGAAAGCAACTAAATATAGCTGCTATTTCCTGTCCTGGTTTGTCCATAAGAAGGGTCTAGAATCCAGTATGGGTTGTCAGTACAAACAGCCTGATAGCTACATGCAATTAGCATTTCTCCTAAGCAAGTCCCCTGGGGGTATCCTTTTTGGATGCTTCCAAACAGAATTCTCATGGTGCTCTCAAAAGGAAGGCAAAATGGGGAGCTGTCCTGACTGAGCAGTGGCCCTGCCCCAGGCTAGGCATCTTCCTAGGAGAGTCTTGAAAATCTTCCAGCAAGAAGCAGCCCTTCTGACTGAGTCTAAAAGCACAGGGAGGAAGCATTCAGATAGGAAAGAGATGCTCTAAGCCTAGGAAACACAGGAAGTAGCACCAAGAAGGCAAAAGAACATCACCATAGGCCAGTGGGAACGTGGTCGCTCAAGTGCGACTGGAACACTTTTGGGAATGGTTGGCAGTCAGTAGAAGATGGAGCCAAAGTTAAGCTCCAGGGTACTGTGGATGGGAGTGGAATTCTGCATTAGACCCTAGCATGTGCAAGACCTCGGGCTTCAGCCCTAACAGAAGCTCTAGCTACTGTTTTGTTTCTCTTTCCCTGGAGCATGACGTTGAAGGTGATCATGTGCAGGTTAGCATTCTCTCTGTTTATTGCATACCCAGCATCTCTTGTTTTCTGGGCAAGCCATTATCTCCCATACTGACCTGACCCTTTCAGGTGTCTGAGCTGGGTTTGCAGTCCATGAGTCAGATAACAAAGAACCCAGTTTGTCATGTAATGAAGTTTGGACTTCGTCCTTTGAGCTATACAGAGCAGCTCAGAGGTCACTGCAACTGACAGGGATGACAAAGGCATGAAGATGACCCCACAGGTCACCCTAAAATCAGTGATCTTAGGCCTGTGCCCTAGCCAAGTCATTTAGAAGACAACAGCTTTGTTCTTTTGGAGAGAGATTAAGTCTTGGTCTTATGGAAACAAAGGGGCTACCACTAGGGGGCGCACAGGTTAATCAATGAGTTTGGGGAGGGGAGGTGCTAGGGTAGGTGGAGGAGCAGGAGAGGAAGGAGGGGCCTTCCTGCTGGGAAACCAGGAGGCTCAAGAAATGACCAGAAGGCAGGCCTGGCACTGAGGCAACCGGCTCCAGCCCTGGCTCCCCTTCTGCCCAGGCCACCTGTGAGTAAGAAGAGAAGAGTTAAGGACCTGGAGAAGAATGGCAGAGACTGGCTAGCTGACAGACAGCACCGGGGACCTAGGATTTGCTCTCTGGTGGCTTGCTATTTTAATCGTCCCCCCTCATTAAGGAATCTTTTCCAATGGCCTCCACAGCTTACAAGCAAGGTTGGACATGGGGCTGACAGGAGGTCATATGCAATGCCCCAGAAGTTGACCTTGCTCTGGGCAGGCAGGTGACCTGTCCAATAGTGAAAAGTGACACGTTGCCAAATGTGGCGGGGCAGGACTGTCAAGGATGTAAAGCAGGTCATGGCAGAGAGAGTGCTCTACAGTTGACCGTTGTAGAAAGTGACCAACACCAAGGCTACAAAGCATGAAAGAAGCCGATAAAAGCCTGAGTATAGAGTGGACATCACAAGGACATCTGTGTGAAGCGAAGCCTTCTGGGTAAGAAGCATCGTGTGTACAAAGGGACAGAGACCAGAAGAGGAGGCTGTGACAGGCATGGGTTGTGAGGGTTTAAAAGGTACCTTCACCGCTGCAGCGTTGTCTGAACACTAAGATGAGGTTAGTGTGTAATCCAGACCCACAGAATGGTGGGCAGAGTGAGTTGATGCAGTGGCTGTCACACTTTAGCAAGGCCCAAAACACATGCAGGCTGTGCACGGTCACTACATAGATGCTTGGGACTCACTCCAGGGTTTCTGAGTCTGAAGTTCAGGTGCAGGCAGAATCTGAGTGTTTAAAAAGTTCCCAGAGGAAAAAAAAAGTTCCCAGAGGGTGCTGAGACCATCAGGACCACACCTGTAAGCTGAAGGAGAGGGGCTTTGCAAGCCAGCAGGCTCTGTGGTCACAGGGGCAGAGCCTCCTCCAAGGTGCTCATGGTGAAGGTCACCAATGCAGCAAGGTGGCTGGGGATAAGACCTTCACTGGAAACTCCTGCAGCTCTCAGAGATGTTTGAGTCACTGTAGGCAGGTCAGTGGCTAGCCAGTCTTCCTGCTTTCCCAGGAGTGTGGTGACTGACCACAGGGCTATCCACAGGATGTCAGCTGACCACTTAACAACTCTTATAGGCAATACCTCTCTTCTGTTGTCAAAGTAGATCTGAAGGCACAGAGGCTGTTGACACTGGACACATGGGGCTGATCTAATGCACCCTGCATCTTTTTACTTTTTTAAAAATTACATTTGTTCATTCATTCATTCAGTGTGTGTGTGTGTGTGTGTGTGTGTGTGTGTGTAAACACAATGTACAGAAAGAAGGTCTGAGGCAAGTACCATTACCTGCTGAGCATCTTGCAGGCCAGACCTTCATCTTTTCTCTAACAAGGCCAAGAGGGGAGGAGACAACCTGCTAGCTGTGACAGAGCTGAGACTCAAACCCAGGGTGTGTGACCTCAACCAGGGCTCCTACTGTCTGTGTTGCCAGCATTCAGTCACCAATAAAGACGTCTGCCAGCCTGGCCACCTGGGGTCTACATCCTGAGCAGGTGTCAATGATTAGATACTTCTGAGCTAAGGCCAGAGCTCCCAGGGTGGAGGGGGTCACACACAGCTGTCACTGCCCACACCCAAACTTGGACCTCCCTAACCCAGAATTGTCAGGAAATTTCCTGGTGGGTCAGGTCCAGTGCAGAGTGGGTCCTAGTGACAAAGCTTGAGGACACAGCCAGCTCCATAGTCATAGCATTTAGCCCCTCTGAACTGGCCCTTGGCCAGTGGGAGTTATCCTGTGAATTTACCATGAAGGCAGAGGCCCAGCGGAGGTTCCCATCTGATCGGGGAGCTGAAGCCAGGCAGCTCCAAAGTTCTGAGAGACACTGGTTACCCTCCTTATCCCTAGCTCACAGCTTCCTTGGGGCCTCTGGGACAAACCATAGTACATTTCTGATTAAAACAAAACAAAGCAAAAACCAAACACATCCCCACCTTTGGTCTCACCCATTCTAGATGTCTTTTTCTCATCCACCAACCTACGGACCACATGATATAGCTACAAGATCAGCTATGGCTCTGGCAGAGGGGAAAAAAAATGACTGTGAGTGACGTCAAAGGATCTGGGCTCCTAACAAGGCAAGCTGTGCTTCCAGTCAGGGCTCCCGTATAGATGCTGGCAGAAATCCCCTTTACAGGGATCCAGGCCACCTTCCCATGGGGGAGGATGCCAGCCAAGAGTGTCAAGTGTAATTACTGTCGAACCAGGCGGGCACACTGGCCTGGTTTTGACCCTCTGGCTGGGCCCACCTGTATAGAGGGGGAACTGTTCCAGATAGAATTGCAAGCCAGTTCATGAAAAGGCCCCACCATCATCTCTCAATACTGGGTCGCAGTATAAACAACAGTGGGGAGGGAAGGCATAGCTCTGAGAACCTTCCCTTAGGCGTGGGACCCGAGTCACACCCAAGAAGCTGGAAGTGTGACCCAGTGCACATAAAGAATGGAGTGTGGTCTAAGACCCCAACCTGATAAATTTAAGGGACATCTTTTCTTAATGCACAGAAAGTATCTGCGTGCTGGCTGTGGCTCTGCCTGGGTTAATTGCTTCCACTAGACTAAGATCTCCTTGAGAGGTTAGGGCTTCTACTCAGTTGTCTCTATTTAGTCCTCTGCATACAGAAGCTCGTTTACACAGCCACTGAACGTTTGCAGTTCTCAGAGTTGAATGAAGTGGGCCAAGGAGATGGCCCAGCTGGTGGAGGTGCTTGCCTGACAGACTGATGGGCCTGAGTTCAATCCCAAGGACCCACATGGTGGAAGGAGAAAACCAAACCCCTGACATCTGTCTTTTGACCTCCACAAGTATGGCATGGTATGTGTGCAGGCAAGCACACACAAATAACTAACTAAAATCAATTTTAAAAGTCAAATAAATTGGAGAGGAAAATGAAGCACTGAGGGAGGTATGGCTTATTATGGTAGAAAAGGCGCAGTGGCTAGAGCGGCTACATCCATCTGGTAAGAACCAGGAAGCAGATGAGCAGGCCAGACCAAAAGGCCACAGCACCCTCAGAGGGCCCTTCCCAGGGATCTATTTTTACCAGCCAGGCCAACATCCTAAAAGCTCCACGAACCTTCAAACAGTAGAGTCTGAGAACCAAGCCTTTAAACAAACCTGCAGCCACTTTAGATGTGAACCACAACAGGAGGGGAGGCTCCCTTCCTTGGCGTATCAGTTTGTTTTGTTTTGTTTTGTTTTGTTTTTTTGCTGTGACAACACTTGAGGGAGGAAGGCCTTATTTTGGCTCACAGATTGAGGGTACCATCCATCATGTAGGGATGGCATGGCGGACGTTCATGGTGCTGGGAGGTATGGCTGGGTCTCTTCATATCTTAGCAGACCAAGAAACAGAGAAAAGAGCCATTGGCACACTCCTTATCTGTTTCCTCTTTGCCTTCAGTCTGGAGCCCAGTACACGGAATGATGCCACAAACATTCCAGGGTGTGTGTGTGTGGGGGGTATATTTCCCTCATCAGCTAAAGTTTTCTAAAACTACCCTCACAGGCATGTCTAAAGATGTGCCTCTATGTCCTTGGTGTTTCGTGATTCACTTGAATTATCAGAATAAACTACTGCACTCAGAAGTCAGGTCAAGGCAGCTATCATATAATAGGGGTGGCCATGGAGCCTGACTGTCCTTACTTCACAGCCTGGACCATCAGGTTGTGGGACACTGCAGGTGCGCTCATTGAAAGAACAGAGAGAGACAGAGACAGAGAGACAGAGACAGAGATAGACAGAGACAGACAGAGAGACAGAGAGAGAGAGAGAGAGAGAGAGAGAGAGAGAGAGAGAGAGAGAGAAGAGGAGAGGAGAGGAAGGAAAGAACATCACTGCTCCTAGGTGTGATAGAGGAGAAAGTTTATTATAGATATGTGGGAGAGCAGAGCCAATGGCAGGGGCATCAGAGAGAGATGGGCCATGTGGGGAGAAGGGAAAAGGAGGAAGGGAGAGGCGAGAGAGGGGGCACAACATAGAGCAGCCAGAGGGCCAAAGGTATAAAAGGGGTGAGTAACCAAAATGCCTGGGAAGAACCTCTGGGGGAAGGGCAGCCCAGCTCTTGGGCTGGAGACTTCAGGGTAGAGGTCGGGTATGGTAGGACTGAGGGATGCTGGGAAAGCCTGGAGGCCAAGTCCACTTTGATTTGTTAAACAGGCACTTCAGCCACTTGTCCCAGGTTTGGAACCTAACATCTGACAACTGTCCCTATTCTCTAGGATTGTGGTGTGGTCTCCCGTGGGTGAAAGGACAAAAAGAGCTGGGTGCTGGTTTAGCAAAGAATTGCCATTCAGAAAAAGAAAAAGCCCAGGGATTGGCTGCCTCCCTGGAGTGCACTTGCTGGGATGTATTGCTCTTTCTGAGACATCCCAGACCACTGGCTCACAAAGATCACTCCAGCAGGCAGTGAGATAGAAATATACCCACGGGTAGGGCTGATAGGAAAGCTTATTAGGTAAAGGCCCTGCCTACACAAACCTGAGGGAAAGAGGGGATCACTTCTGAGTGCTGTTCTTTGTTCTGAACACACACACACACACACCATAGATTGTGCCTGAGTGTGCTCACACACATACCAGACACACAGACATCAACCGCAATGATAAGTATATAAAATAAAAACAAGGAACAAAAAGGAATTCACGCACGTAGATCCTGTTCTGCAAATAAGAACAATGGGACCGCCTCTCATAGGACAGGGTTGCCTCTATCTCAAAGGCCAAACATCCTTTCGGGTGGTCCATGATGCTGAGCTGACAACCCCTGGAGAGGCCTCTGTGTGCAGGAGGGTACAGGTTGCTCCTGATGGCTTTAGTCTGACCAGAGGTCAGGCATCCTGAGAGCAGACGACAGGCCTGCTTTGTTCTGAATGCACTGGGGGATGGAGAGGGGAGAAGCTGGAAGAGAGGAGCCAGAAGAAAGGGAGGGAGCAGGTGGGGCTCCGCAGGTCAGGCCCACACCCTCTTGTCTGTGCAGATGCTCAGGAGAATTCAAAGACAAATCAAGTCAGGGAAATGCAAATGGAACAGCAGGACTCTGAGGGCCGCAAAGCAAAGACCTTGACCCGGCCAGCTCCTTCTGCAAGGTTCTGAACCCCAGCAAAAAGAAGGGGACACACAGAAAGATGGATGTCATCCTGGATGGAGCAAGTTGTAGAATGTTTGTATGACTGCTGGTCTGCAGTTAGATCCACAATGCCTTCCTCATCACTGGGCTGGCTCCTGAGGCAGGGGCCTTAGTAGTCCGGCATACAAGAAACTTGGGATCCATTACCACTCTAACAGGATGCTGAGGCCTGCACAAGGGGAGTCAGCAGCTCCAAGAGGCACTCAACAGATCGGACACCTCCAGGCCTTGAGCTGAGGAACACTGCTCGCCATCCCCTCAATTGTGGCTCCATCTATAAACCTCAAATCTGCAGTCTGTGCGTTCAGTTCTGTACTTCTCATGAGCTCCACAGGCAAAGTGCTCTGGGATGAAAAGCATCCTAGCAATTTGGCCTGAAGAACAAAAGCCCATCAGCTCTCAGTGCTGAACATAAGGCAGCTTGACTTCTCGATCAATCAGCCTGGTAGCAGGGGAATGTCTCCCCCACATTTCCTGTGCTTGTAAGGAGGAAGCCAGGAGCAGGCTGAGCAGAGCACTGGGAAAGGCAGTGAATGAGCTCACATCTGCCTGCTGGGCTGGCTGGGCTCATGGACCTCAAACCCCGGACACCACACTGACCACCTCCTTCAAGATCCTGTTAGATAATGTTCTCATCTGCTCCTACAGAGGGCTCTCTCCCATTGTTACAACTCCGTCCTAGGTTCCTTATAAGGTGTCATGCCCCTGCTTTTGTGCCTTTAGTCATGCTGGCTTTTTTTCTGGCAGTGTTCTCCCAACTTTGACCCTATTCAAGTGACAGGTCTGGCACCCTCCCTCCACAAAGCCTTTGTAGGCAGTGGTACAATGCGGTGCTGGCACCCATCACAGGCCTGGGTTGGAGCCATAGCTCCCACCTAAATGAGTCACTCTGCACAATTTATCTCATCTTACTTTGGGAAGGAACAATAACAGTACTTACTTCATGGGCTGGGAGAAGGGGACATGTTAAAAATGATCATGCCTGTCAATCATCACTCAGCACAGTGTTTGACACACTTTTGATTTTATGAGGGAAAGACACCCCCCAACCCCCACACTATTTAAAAGGTCTGTTGAGGTTTATTAAACTGGTATTAGTTATCTACAGCAACTTCCCCCTTCTCCCTTCTTAACCCTCTTCCCTTCTCTCCTCTCTTCCTCTTCCTCCCCCTCCCCTTCCCCCCTTTCTTTCTCCCTTCCTCCTCCTCCCTGGCTTCTTGATTTGTATTGCTGCATATTGATCCTGGACCTTGTGGGGGCTAGACAACTACTCGGCCACTGAGCTACATTCTCAGTCCAGGTTCAAGATCAGGGAATAAGACTTAAAACAGGAGCTGCCAGTTTTAAAGGCTTGTGAACGGAGCTCTACCTGATGCTTCGAAACTGGGGGCTTCTACTGCAATCCTTGCTTCCTGGCTGCTTGAGTCTTCTCTTGCAAATCCTCACAGCGCCCCCAGTCTGTCTCGCATGGCTCAGTGTTGTTCATTATGGTTTTTCGATCTTAGTTTCATTTAATTGCTTGCTGGCTGGCTTCCTTTGTTCCCATCCAGAGGGGAGTGGGAGGGTGGGGACACTCTGACTGGCTCGGTTCTGTTGCTAAGAACACAGTAGTTGTCTAAGTCAGAGTCTCAGACTTGGCTTATTTATCTAAGAATAGAGAAAGCAACCCCCTCCCTAATTTAGCTGGGACAATATGCTACAGACACCACTGCACACACACACACACACACACACACACACACACACACACACACACACAGTTTATCTGTTTATCTGTTTACCGTATCTGCAAGCACAGTGAAAACCATCTCCCCAGAGTTCACTTGGAAAATTACTCTGAGCACTTTCAGTTCAATGAGGCCTGTGATTATAATCGGCTCTTTCTTAATTCCTAATTGGACCCCTCTGGTTCATACAGTACACCCAACCTGCACTGTGCACCCAACCTCACCCAGCAGGGCTGATGTGAAAGGTGGGGAGGCTATGGCCCGGCTGAAGGGATGACAAGGCTCCTCCGAGGGCCACGGGTCCCGGATGCGATCTATCACCAAACACAAGGGCAATGAGGCTTCACACTCTCGAGAGACTCTGCCTGGGCCTCTTGTGGGTCAGCACCATTCAGTTCACACAGAGAATGGGACAGAAAAACCAGAAGAACAGAAGAGACTTCCCAGTCACAGAATTGTGGAGTCAGGTCTTGAGCAGGCTTTGTGCCTGCTACCTCCCAAGGCTTATAGAGTCTGAGAGCTCAGGGAAGCAGGAGCCACGAGGCTGCCTCCCAGACAGCAGGCAGATTCAACAGCTATAGACAGCTGGTAGGGCCCTGGTAGGGCCTTGCATCACCTTGCATAGAGGAGAACAACAGCAGCATCAAAGCAGACAAGGATGCCTCAGCAGAGTGCGAGGAGGTGAGGAGGGGGACCTGGCAGAGTGTGCACAGCCTCCCAAAAGGATTCACATACCACCAGGACAGGCTACTTGCCTTCACTATCCTTTACTTTGCCAGGCTGAGGACAAGAGACAAACACTATGTCATTCTGTACCTTAACTGTTTTTCTTCTTGCTCTGGCCAAATGCCTGGTAGTGCGGCCACTTACAGAGGGAAGAATTTGTTTGGGTTCAGGGTTTCATGGTACATTCCATGCCTGGTGGGGCAGCCATGGTGATGGGAGGGAGGAGCGGTGGCAGAGGGAGTGTGAGACTGTTGGCTTACATCTCTGTGGACTAGCAAGCAGGAGTGTGACTGGACCCAGAGCAGAGCTGGGCTGTAAATCTCAAGCCCACTCTCCAGAGACCTAATTCCTCCAGCTAGGGTTCAGCTCCTAAATGTTCTGCAACTGACAGCTGGGAACAAAGTGCTCGATGCACAGTTGGGGGAAATTTGACATTCAAACCATGCCGCTCACTTAAGCTGAGAGGCCTCCTGAGAAGGCTTGTGCTGCTCTTGTATTTGTTAGGGAAGGCAGGGATCAGTGTTGTGGGTCTGAGGACACTCCTGGCCATCAGGAAGAAAGGTCTGTGGAAGCACACTGTCCCTACCCATAACCTACACTTCCCCTAATGTAAAGGTTGCATCATCTCTAGAGGCTGAAGAGCCTAACCACTTCCTTTATGACTTTGAAATGCCTTCTGGAATTTAGTTCCTTCCATATCGTATCCCAAGTTACATATGATAAAAGCAGACAGCAGCCATCCCTCATGGCAGAGAGCTCTGCATCTTCGTTGGGTATTGGAGGAGGTCAGTGTGTGGATACAGTCTGAAATCATCCCTGGGAGTGATGTGTTCAGGGCTTAGGACCCTCAGCAGGGCAGACTGTGGGAAGCAGCCTTGGATCCTATTAAAGAGACATTCCCTCGTGCTCAGCCTACAAAGATATGTGACACACATTCTGGGACAAATTGCCAGCATCTATTCTCCATGGCAACATGGACATCTATCTGCGCCAGTAACTGCCCATGCAGACTTTTAAGTCACCTAGCAAAATAACAAACATGTACGTCAGTCCTGGGCTATCAACAAGACCTCTCCATGGAGGGCGATGGGGGTTTCTTGTTCCTAAGGCAGCTTCAAATTCTCGAGATACAATTTGGGCAGGAAGTGGCTGATAAAGGAAAGAGGTTGGCAGAAGAGAAGAATTCCCAATGGCACAGGCCAGGTCCTTGCCTTCTAAGAGGACAATGAGGGGATAAGGTCACTGCTCTTGTATGACACTGACAAATGAAAAAAAATGAATGGATAACTGAGACACTGAGTTAAAAAGCCATGTGCACCACACAGTACTGGCATGAAACAGCTTTCCTCACAACCCTCGGATGTGAGGTTATTTCTGCTAGCTGCTTGACTTGACATCCCTTGACTGGTTATGTGAGCACTCTGCCACCATGCATAAGAGAGTCTTCCATTCCTGATTTGTGTCTTGGAACACCTCATGGTGGGAGAAGCATGGGACACAGAATCAGCAAAGCAAATTCGCCTCCTGTGCCACTTCTGTGTGACAACAGGGAGGTCATTTCATTTCCTTGAATGAATAGTTTATCCACCTAGAAAGCAAAGTTTCATTTCTGTTGCTCTGATAATGTACCCAACAAAGGGCAACTTTGGAAAGAAAGGGGCTTATTTCAGCTTACACTTCCAGCTTAGTGTCCATCATTGTGAGAAAGTCACAGTGGTAGGAGTTTGAAGAAGGTAACCACATCCACAGTCAAGAGCGGAGAAATAGATGAATGTTCACATGCTCGCTCATTTGTGCTCAGCTCAGCCTCTTCATTCACATGGGTCAGAATTTCCTGCCTAGGGAATGGTGCCACTCACAGTGGGCTGGGTCTTCCCAAGTTAAGTAACAATTAAAACAATCCCCTATAGACATGCCTTCTGCCCAATCATGGACAATCCCTCATTGAGACACTCCCCTTAGGTGATTCAAGGTTTAGTCAAGTTGGCAATTAAAGCTAACATCACAGGTACTAACGATCTCGTGGTTGGGAGGATGAAAACGACTTAAGAAACCCTTCTGAGACTGCAAAGCATAATACCAATTCTGCTTATCAATAAAGCAGGAAGCAGTATGACAAAGCGCAGGCTTCTATAGGAGACCAAGGGCATTAAGTTTCCTCTTCCAGAAGAGAACATACATGTGAAGGGTTTACGACGGACTGGATGTCTACCTACGTAAACACAGAGAAAATA
Source organism: Montemys delectorum (assembly GCA_019843815.1). NCBI lineage: Eukaryota > Metazoa > Chordata > Mammalia > Rodentia > Muridae > Montemys > Montemys delectorum. Next base: position 30,816 of record JADRCD010177725.1, read on the forward strand.
AATTTATAGATGTGTTTCTATTGCACCCTAGAAAACTGATCAGCAATTTTCACATCTGCACATATAATTTTATTCTTCTACTAGTTTGAAAACTTTTTGCAATTAATAACCAAGCCCAATAAATTATTTGGCTATTGTCCTGCATGTCCATATGATACTGGATGAACATGAACTATCCTATTTTAATAGTTATTTTAATCAGCATCTCGGTTTTTAAAACTGTTTTTACACTAAAACCAAATTTTGATATACTGTAGATTTTCATGATTCTTTTACATTGCTTCCTTAATTTCAGATAGACTCTTATTTGATGCAGCCACACCAGGCAAAATACAGGCAAAATCAGAAGGAGAAAGTGTCTTCCTCAGGTGTGACAGCAATGTACAAAACCGTTCCCTCTAGGTGGATGGCCTCTTGTTCGCTGTGATTATATTTTCAAAATTCAGTGTCTCATCTCTAGGGCACTTTATCTGCAATTAAGGCTCTCTACCATTAGGTGGCAGTAGGGTAATGATCACGATTATCCCTGTAAACTCTATTCTAGCTGGAGATGGGGTAAGAATCTGTATTTCTTCTCTTTTCAAAAAGGATGCTCTGAAAAGTGAAAGCACACAGTTGGGAGTATCTAAGATGTCATCTTAGTTTTTAACACTTAATACGAACAAATATTAAGTAGTTATGGCCTTTAATAACTCAACACTAAATAATCACTGGTGTGCATAAGCTTTCTCTCTCACCCCTAACAGATAGACAGTTCAACCTAAACTCTCTGAGAATCCCTCATCCTGACTCCTGACACCTGCTTTTGAGTTCCTGGACCCCACATCCATGTTTCTACACACCCATCTCCTCCATGGCAAGGGATCACAGGATCCAGCTGTTCAACTGGCAAAGACCCCTTCAGAATTTACTGCCCTGGCTCCTGGGAAGAAGGAAGCAAGGGTGCCACAGATATTTGAGTGAATGCTGAGACATTAACATGGAAGAGGGAATGTTGGTGATGCTGGATTCTGGGGTTAGGGGCGGTGGGCAGATTCCTCTTGTTAAGGGTGCTCCTGAGATGGAGACTCTGCTCAGTAGGGTAGCATTGCCAAGGAAGGCCCTTCAGGAATGGCACTCACTCAGAGTCAGGCGCTACCCACACTCGTTTTATAAGGGAGTGTTTCTCCGCTGCAGAACATACATCTTGCTGACAGTCAGTCAGAGTCACATAGATCACATCACTAGAAGCAATCAGGGTAAGACAGGGCCACAGCGACTTTGGCCCTGAGGGCTCATGTAGCTTTACAGCCTGGGCTCCTGTGGGCCATCACTTACCCATCCCAGTGGGGACCATATCTTCTTCTCTGTCCTGGCTTTGCAGAAGATACCTTTTAGCATATCAAGTGATAGCGCCATACCTCATCCTGGTCTCAGGGTTAACTGTGTCTCACTCTTTGACTATTTGCATTCTTCTAGTCACAGTTTCATAAGTGAGGGACCAGACATGAAATGATTGATTCTGTACAAAGCAGTTGGTTGATGGGCCAGTGAGGTGGCTCAGTGGGTTATGGTGTATGCTGCCAAGCCAGGTTGCCAGAGTTCAGTCCCCATACACACGTGGTGGAAGTAGAGACCAACTCTCACAAGTTGCCCTTTGACCTCCACATGCATGTCATTGCTCATGTGAGCACACACACACACACACACACGTAAAATTTTAAAAATTAAATATAACAAAAGGAGTTGAGACTGTTTTAAGCTTCAAAGTGCGTTATCCCAATAACTTCTGTGTGTTTTTTTTGGTACAGATTTCCTGTGTATGTTTGTGTGTATATGTATATATGTGTACATTTATATGTGTTTTCATGCTTAGATATATTTATGTGTATATGGAATCTAGAAGTCAACATTGATTCTCTTTCTCTATGGCTCTCCAGCTTAGTTTTTGAGACAGGGTCTCTTTGAGAACTTCAAGCTCATTGGTTGACTACACTGGCTAGCCAACAAACTCCAGGACTGGCATACCTTTGCCTCTCAGTGCTAGGGTTCCAGACTCACGCCCCCATGTTTGATTTTACATGGGTGATGGGGCTCATACTCAGGTTTCTCATGGTTGCAGCACAGGAATGTTACCCAC
>JADRCD010177728.1:0-16220 GCA_019843815.1 Montemys delectorum
TGTGTGTGTGTGTGTGTGTGGTGTCCTATTCTATCCCTATCCACTTTACGATCTTGTCACAGGGTCTCTCATTGACAGGGTCTCTCATTGAACCTGTAGCTCAACCTTTTATAGCCTGACCCAGTGGGCATGGGCACCCAGCAATCTACAACCTAACCACAGTGTGGGAATTGCAGTGTTACAAGTGTGTGCTCATGTCCGGCTTTTACATGTATTCTGGGACATCAAACAGGTCCTTGTGCTTGTGCAGAGAGCCTTGCTTATTGACTCTTCTCCCTAGTTTGGCCCTCATTTTTCTTATGGTTGGAATGAGATGATGATGAGGAGGTGGTGATAGCAATGGTGACATCTAGCCCTTGTTTAAACACTAGGCATTGTCCCTGTACTTCCCTTCTGTTCATATGGTTCCTTGGCCCCTGTGACATAGATTCTATTACTGTTGGTATCTCGTAGATGAAGGAACAGAGGTACAGAGAGAGGGAGTGATTTACTCAGATAAGTGTCTAATATATAGCATTAGTTTGAAGATGGTTGAGCTGACACGTGTCAATCACCTGCCATGGTGCTTCAATGGTAGTAAGATTACAAAAATGGCAGCTATCGTTTTCCTAAGAGCCAACAGCAGAGATGGTTGATAAGAGACACTAATAAATCACTCAAGAATGAACGGAGTGTTAGCACAAAGTTCTATTCCACTGATTCTGCAGAAGATCCTATGGATGCAGTTACTAGGAGACCATCCTACCAGATTGTTGTTGTGTGTGATAAAATAACTGTGGGTTTGGGGAAGGGCAGCGCTTGAATCATACTCCACCAGATGAACATCTTACAGTTTTAGCTATTGAATTCATGCTGCTTGAAACTATTTTAATTTTTTTCTGATTTGTCATATGATTGTCATATGATATGATTATAAATAAACTAGTTTGTAGGTTTAAAGAAAGGCAGTGATTTTGATCCCTCATGTGCAGAATGCTGAAAAAGATGTTAAGTTCTACCCCAAGGGAACTTAAGTTTTACTTTCTTCACACAGTCAGTCCTCTGTTTTTCCTGGGGTTCTACATCCATGGAGTCAATAAACCTTGTGTGAAAAGTATTCTTTAGAAGTTATATCTTTAGTGGACATGAATAATTTGAAGTATGCATAAGGATATGTGTAAGGATATGCAAATGACATGGCATTTTGTTTAACAGTCATGAACATTCTTAAGAGTCTTGTCTGATTTTAGAAACAACCACCATGGATACTGTAATGTTACACATACATTTGCATGTACTGTATGAAAAGAATGTTCCTCCTGTGCTGGTACTGTATTGAGTACCAGCATCCAGTGCTGTGTTTGGTACTGAGTAAGTTCAGTAAAGCACTATTGACAGAATGGAGTGTTTTTCCTGTGTTATGTGGAAACGTGAATTCATGTGTAAATTAGAATGTAATTTCTGCCTTCCTAGGATCTATGTCTAATGGAAGAGAAAGACCGTTAAGAAGTAGTTGGAATACACAGGAGTGCTCTTTGAGTGTATCCTAGGGGCAAAGAGTAGAAGGGAGGTAAAACCGCAAAGAGATGTTGATCAGTCCGAGTGTTGAAGATAATATGGGGTTGCCAAGGAGAGCATGAGAAGACTCTTTAGCCATGAAAACTGGACAATACCACTTAATACAAATCAAATACAAATACAAAGTCCTGAGACGTAACAGAGTGAAAATCTTCGTAGGGACACAGCATTGCTCTGCAAAGGCTTCCATTGAATCATGAAAACAATCTTGTGGAAGATGGTAAGCATGGCCTCACAAAGGCAATGCAGCTGACTGCACGGTACTTTCTTTGCTCAGAGTGTTTCAAGTGGCTCAGTGTTCTCTACAGCAGAGTGCGAGATCATTCTTGACTCTATCACTAGCAGCCTCCCCTCTAGCTAGCTTCAGCTACTTGTCTTGTAGCTCTTGAATTTTGTGCTACTTCATGTCCCTTGCCCTTTAAATATGCTTCTTTGTCTATTGTTCGACCATCCTGACCAACTCTCTATCGTCTCTTCAGCTGCCTATGACTGCCTCTTTCTCATGTCCCTCCACCTTTGTCCTTGCCTAGGCTGCTTTTAAACGTCACCCCTATGGTTGGTGGAAGTGTCCTCTACTGCCCCCAGGTCTCTCACTATGGGTTCAAGGGCAGCAGTGATATCCTTGTGTGCCTGATGTTTAGTAATGAGTCAGCAAACATGAATAGATGGCTAGATGAATAACTGAGTAAGCTAATGCACCGATTAAAAGGTGACAGGTGTAAAAGGAAGTATGAATTTTGGAAGGCAGGAAAACTATTCCAATGATGCTTTTAAAGTAAGTGAGAAAATGCCATGTTCACTCAATCTTGGTCCAGTATCACCGTCATGGGAAGAAGTTTCTATTAGTATCCGTCTTTCTCCCTTCTAGTACCATGCTATAATGTTACTGATGCTGTATGTGAATCCCTCAACTCCAGCTGCTCTTCCATTTCTGAGTCCCATTAGAACCTTCCATAATTGTAAAAGCAACTTGGGAAAAATTGATAAGGCTTACTTTTTCTCACTTAATAAAAACCCTTTCTTAGAACAGTAACTTTTGAATGTTAGATATAAAGCCATTACATTATTTCACAGATAAGATCCCTGTTAGAATCTTCTCTTTTCTCCATTAGAAGACAGACTGAGAGTCAAGACTTTATTTTCAGTCTCCACATTGAAAAATGATATATGCAATCACATGTATTCCATGCCTTGAGTTAAGAATAGGACAGAAGCAAAGTCTGGCTCCAGGTCTACCATGTTCAAACATACAAAAATGTTCTATTGGTCCATGTTCTGTCTCTGTCCTCTCCTTCATTATTCTGGATAGGTGCTTCATAAACGCCTTCTCTTTGTCTTGTATACTGGTGCCACAATGAACAGGTGGATGCTTCAGAATGTTCCTCACGAGGGATGTGTGAGATCAATGCAAAACTTACATTAATAGTACCCTAATGCCTCCATTATGTGGAGGGGGAATAGTTTCACACATGCTCAGCATAAACATCAGAGGTCTGTTGCTTCCTCACTGTCTTAGTCAGGGTTTCTATTTCTGTGCAAACATCATGACCATGAAGCAAGTTGGGGAGGAAAGGGTTTATTGAGCTTATACTTCCACACTGCTGTTTATCAAAAAGGAAGTCAGGACTGGAACTCAAGCAGGTCAGGAAGCAGGAGCTGATGCAGAGGCCATGGAGGGATGTTCCTTACTGGCTTGCTTCCCCTGGCTTGCTCAGCCTGCTCTCTTATAGAACCCAAGATTTCCAGCCCAGGGATGGCACCACCCACAAGGGACCCTACCCGCTTGATCACTAATTGAGAAAATGCCCCACAGCTGGATCTCATGGAGGCACTTCCCTAACTGAAGCTCCCTTCTCTGTAATAACTCCAGCCTGTGTCAAGTTGACACGCAAAACCAGCCAGTACACTCACCAATAGTCTATCCTGTATCACTATCTCAAACATAATGTAAAGGTTTGTTCCCCTATGTTACAATTGTGATCTTTGGTGGAACAGGATGTATCTAGCTTTATATATATTACATATATATATATATATATATATATATATATGGTTTTATACATGGCAGATTTTATTCCTTATGTGCCTAAGAGTGGTCACTCTGTAATGCTCAATGAGTACTGAACATGCCAGTGAATGAAGAACTGAGTGGAAGATATTAAACGGGGGAACACTAGAAAGATAGAGAAGTCAAAATATGATATCCCCACATATGGTCTCAATATACTGACTATTTTAAGTTGAGGGACACTGAGGGTCAGTGTGTGTGTAAAGGACTTAGTGAGCATTCTCTGAAGCAGGTTATATAGCCCTGGTGTTAGATGTCCCTCCTTCCCCCCTGTGGAAAGGAGAATTTTTATCCCCAAAGATAGTGGTTCCTTGTAGAATCTGAATGAACAGACTTTGAAAAGCCTCCCCTGGCTCATTGCACTTAGCTCCTTATCTTTCAGTTCTGTCACCTTTCTCTGTGACAGTCTACACATCATCAAACTTAGAGTGCAAATACCCAAACAGAGTAATTTCTTGGGGAATTTGAAAAATAAACTTCTTGTCACACAAAACTTACATTAATGATCAAAGGTTTATGTTTTCTACTTGATTTATTATCTTCTCTTATAGAACTCTGGAGTAGAACTAGATGGTGGGTTCTCACATAGACAAAAAGGATGCTGTTGAGGGTCTAAGAATCCTAATATGCAATAGGGTTTTAGGCAAAAATATTATGTTTTCCACTCTGGAATACTGACCATTCTATTGCCATAATCATTCAGAAAACATGTCCCTGACAAAAAGGTGGACAAGTTCAAATAGCAGGGTTGGATAGCTAGAAGAACGGGGGGAACTGTGAGGCCCCCTTATTAGGTAGGTAGACAGGACAGAATGAAAGGGAAGGGCAGGCTTCTGGGTTAGTGGTAGCAGCAGCATTGCGGAGAAAACAAGCAGAAGAAAATTGATGCTCAGCTCCCAGATTAGTTAAGAACAGACTAATTAGCTAATGAACAATTCCAGCCCCGAAAAGCTCTGTTACAGGGTGAGCCACAGTTCTCAGCAGCATCTGCAGAGTGTATAGACGCGCTAGCACAGAGCTGAGGAGCACATGCTAGGTTCTGACCCACAATGGCTGGTCTTTTTAAAGTTTCACTTGCTTAAGGGAATTTCAGAGAGCCTTGTCATCAATGCAACAGAGCACAAGTGTGTGTGTGTGTGTGTGTGTGTGTGTGTGTGTGGAGGGTGAGGGTGACAGTCGGGGGAGAGTTCAAGTCTCAGCTCAGTTATATCCTAGCAGAGTAATCCTTTACCTCCTTGTGAGCAAGAAAACACATCTTAAGTGAGGATGTGCCTTTTTTTATTGGCAGATATTTATTGTACATACTGATAGTTTTCACACAAGTATATTACATATTTTGGTTGTACCCATGCCCCTTCTTTCTGTCCCTCCCTTGTCATTCCCATTGTATGTATACCTCTTCCCTCTGTTCTTTTTCTTTCTTCTATTGTTCTCATTGTTTCACACATCTCTCTCTCTAGGTCCCTCCCCTCTCCTATTATTCCCATTCATTTCCTCAGATGACTGTGGTTCCTCTCTGTGTCCTATGTGGATGGTCAATTTTACATACCTCTAGAAAATCTAGAACCCATAAATCCAATAATGTACATGCTATATGCTTTTCTGAATCTGACTTTGGGATCTACTTTTTGAAGTGATGAACATATTCTGAAGTTAGATAGTGGTGATGGTTGTACAAGTCTGTGAATACAGAGAAAAACCAATTGGGAGCATGAATTTTGTGGTTGCATGTACAGCCCAATAAAGCTGCTGTGAATAAAGATTGCATATCGCACCTAAATTAGGACTGCAGCAAATGCAAACAGACAATTACAGTAACATTGTAACTATTTTAATCTGAATTGCCAGGGACATATTACAAATGGTAGTGGCAGTGGGCTGGTGGTATACACTGAAAGTTTAGATATAGATGGCCCTTTAACTCTCTTCTCGTCCTCCTTCCTGTTTGAAGATAATAAATGTTTGCTGCTGCTTTACTGTGGCTCTGTGTGAGCAGTGTAGGAGATGGGGAAGCTGGTAACCCTAGATAGATTGGTAATTGCAGAGTACAAACCTTCAGATCTGTCATCTACAGAGGAAAGCAAGCGACAGACAGCAATTTAAAGGGCTATCTTTTCGTAGGCTTTGGTTGGTCATTTGCTCCTTTGTGATTGCTTCTTTTGTATTTTAAGGAGGCTTGTAGTTGTAAGCAGACTCGGGGGCTGTAAGTGGCTCCTGAGGCTTCATGTCCACCAAAAGTATCTGGGGTTCTTGTTAAACTGAGAAATGTTGGCCGTACCACTGGCAGTTGGGAATTGGTAGTTACCCAGGCAGTCAGGTATTTCTGATGCAGATGCTTCATAGACTCTATTTGGGACCAGAGAAGGGAGCAAATCATCCTGCTGTGTTGAGAAATACAAGCATGGGGCCAACCTGACCAACTTCAGGACTTAGGTCTCCAGGACGGAGAAGGAGAAAACTGGGCTAGACAGCCTTCCCTGTCTTGGCAGTGTTAAACACTTTTATTGTAGTAGTCCTAGGACTAACCACACTTCTCACATAATTTAGGCTCAAGTCTTCTTTTTTACTTTTTATTTTGAGACAAGATCCTATGCTTCCCAAGCTGACTTCAAACTCATCCTAGCCCATGTATGATTTATAATTGTGATCCCCCTGCCTCAGCCTCCTCAAACTTTTAGCATATGTTTGAAAGAAAGATCAGAAAATATTAACCCCTGATATATATGTGTATATGTATATTATACATATATATGCATATACATATACACATATATATTATGCATATATTACATATGTATAATATATTATCTCTTGTATAAAGAATATATTGAAGCTATTGTATAGTAATGAGTATTTGGAAATCTTTGGGGTTTTAGGTGTAAGGACTCTACTAAAGACTAGCTGAGGCAGAAAGGCAGATGCTCTGCTTAGAGTGCTGTGGTTTCCTGTCAAGCTGAGGGTAATGGCAACAGTCTAAGATGACTCCCTGGTCATGGCTCTGGCCCTGCCACTCTAGCCCTCTCACAGGCCTTTACATAGACTATCTAGCTATGATTGCCTCTGGCTCTGCTCAAACTACCCACAAGAGCAGGGCTCAGGAAGTGGAGAATCCATCAGATAGACTTTCCCCTGTGAGAACAGGAAAGAGGAGGAATGGGGAACTGCAGCCTGCCTGCTCTGTCCCAGGGAGTTTGGGTAGATTCCATATCTGGACCATGGTAGTGGTCAATTGCATCCCTATGCCCTCCTAGCTTCCAAACTCTCCTGCTGGTCCCTCAGTTTTGAGGAGAGAGGAGTTTTTGTTTCTTGGCTCGTTGCTACCTCACTGGCCCTCAGTTTGATCACTTTCCTTTCTTGTTGTTCCTTCGGCTGTGTTCCTTTCTTGGCTCCCTCTCCCCCAGTGATGGAAAAGGAGATCAAACAATCCCCCAGGGGCTGGGGATGAACTGAAGACTGAGCATCACATAGCCATCTGGAGGTGTTAGAGATCACTGAGGGACTGCAGATGTGATGACCAACCTCAACCGGAGAAAAAACTGTCTTGACGGAAGAAGGGATCATGACAGAGGGACATCTACTCTCCCCGACAGTTATAAAAGCAGAATACAAGTAGGCAAAGGCTTGGCTTGGAAGAGAGTACGTGCCAAGTATTCAAGTTTGAAAGCAGTCTTGGGTCAGCTGGGAAGCAGGCCAGTGTGTGCTATCCTTGAGAGAGGGCATTGGTGGAGAGATCTTGCTCTGGCCTGAGGTTAGATGCTCTGGGCTTTTGCCAGCATCTCCCTTCCTTGAACCTCTGTCTGGCTGTTTGAGAACAGCGAGTGCCCTCCACTGGCCCCACACATGTGATAGGAATAATCAGGTACCTGAAAGATGGCTGTGGGCCTTAGCCCTACTGGCTTCCTGCTCACTTCCTGCATCCCTGTTGCCCTTGGGCTTTCTATGTGGCCAGCTTCACTATGGCCACTGAGGTTGAGCCTCTGTTCTATCTCATGTCTGCTGTACTCTTCTAGATCTGTTCTTTTCTATGCTTGGTGTGTTTGAAATTCTAAAGTTACACGGGGGAACTATGTGGATCCCTCTCTGGGCTAGAGGAGAAGGAGGGATTCTCAATAGACAGCTGCTGACCATTTATGTTGTTAAAGAAAAAAAATCTATAATAGATAACCGCTGCTGTGCATGATCCATTGTCACAGTCACCGTCTTTGTCACAAGCACTAAGATCTCAGGACACTGGTTTTGAGCATGAGCCCTAGACCATTTCCCACTCTGGGATTTGGACTGGGGTACCAACTTGGGGTCAGCAGTGTTGAAGTAGAAATAGACTTATCGGGTTTTTCCTGCATTTGTTATAGCTGAGAGTTTCCCAAATCCTGCCTGTGTTTTTATAATTTTATGTGTATGAGTGTTGGCCTGCATGTTTGTATGTGCACCAGATGGATTGTCTGGTCCCCTGGGAATCTAGAAAAAGGTTTTGTATATCCTGGAACTGGAGATAGCGATGTTGTGAGCCACCAACATCTGGTGTTGGTAATTCAACCTGGGTTATTTACAAGACTAGCAAGTGCTCTTAACCTCTGAGCCATATCTCCAGCCCCACAGTATGCGCTCTTAACCCTTGAGCCATCCCTTCCCCCAACCCCTCACATCTGTCTAACAAGCCACATGTTCTTTCTTATGGTCTCTTGGCTATCTGTATCTCATGACTTGGATATTTTCATGGCTTTTTGGCTTCCTGCCATCACATCCTCCCCAGTTTCTTCTTTACTAACCATCACAAGAAACATTTAGAAGCCCCATCTACAGAGTGACGCATCCTAAGATGTGACCCTGAATGCCTCTTCATTTCCTAGTCCCTAGCTTCTGAGGTCTCTTTGTAGCCTGTGATGGCTTCCTCAGCAGTATACTTCCCTTATCCTAGATGTCAACTCCTACATCAGGGGCTCTAGACACCTGCCTGCCTCTGCTTGCTCTTGTACACCTCCATTACTCCATCACATCCCTACTGATGACCTGTCCATCCCCATCAATTACTTCTTGTGCATCTTTGCAGTCTTCCTTCCCTTTTAAGCTTTACTCTTCAGGGACATCAGCTGGTCCTTTGGCATCAAGAGTCACAGTTCACTTGAACTAGAGGGACTTTGGAGATCCTTTGGTCTGGCTTCTCTCTGAAACCTCCGAAAGAGGAAGTGACTTGTTTGTTGTGAGCACAGCAGGTCTGTTTAGTGCCAGGCCTCCCATCTGTAGTGCATCGCTGCTTCTATCACAACAGGTCACCTAAAGGTGACAGGAAGTGATCTCACTTTCATCTAACTGGGATGTTTTCATAAGTAGAGACAGAGATGGCGAGGAGATGAGAAACCATGTTTGTAGAGGGTTTCTTATTCATTGCCTTTGCTATGCAATTAGCACGGTAATATAGTCTCTGCTCATCTTTGCTGTCACAGCCACAGATGGAGTCCTTTATTGTTTCATGCTATGACACCAATTTGCTATTTCATGCACCAAAGTAAAAACTGTCTCAGTGACGTCTCTCATAGCTCCAGGCAGAGGATAGAACTGACTGCGTGCTTAATTCACAGAGTATCAAGGGCAAGTCTAGAAAGCCTCACACTTGAGTTACTAGATAGAATAAAAACCTGTCCACTCACAGCATTGATAGCTTTTCTCAATTGTTGAACTGAGGCTTGAGGCTAGCTAAGAATCAGGGATACTCCCTCCCCTTCTGTTTTCACAATACTTTATTAGCATCTTTGTTTTTGCTCAGATAGTATGGGTCATTACGAACAGACTCCTGCCTCCTCCTGGATTCTAAGTTTCTGGAGGAAATAAATTGACTTTATTTGTATGGCTCATGGGAGTCTTTGGCCATGGAGTGTGTTGCATGTTATTTTGCTCAGTATCTGGTAGCTAAATTGGATGTTCTAAGTAATGACATAGTTAACTTCTTATTCATATGTGGTCTATCTGCCCATCTCACAGCCTCCTTTTACAATGTGGCCAAACCCCAGGCTGGGACTAAGGCCAGGCTGGGAGGGTCTGGGATGATTTCCAGATGGGCAGAGGTAGTTGTATATCTGGGCATGCCTCTAACCACATCTCAAAGCCAAGTATACAATCAATTACCTTGGTCTTATTCATCACATTTAGTTGCCTAGGCTGCTTCTTCCATTAGCCTAGATAATGAAGAGATGGCATTTGTATTGTTTATGCTGTGGTACAGAAAACAAAGCCACATCTAGGTAACAAGGCATAGTAGCCTTTTCTGAACCCTCAGATGGAATTGGCCTGGGGAAAACAGACATGTCTGAGAGGAAAAGAAACAAAAAGCTAGCCAGAAAGAGGAATTGTAGTGAGAATGCTGGACATTTGATTTCTTAAAAAACATAGAAATATTGCAAGAATATAGTTTTGTTTTAATCTCAGGTGTGAGATATGGGGCTGCTTCAGATTGTCCTCAGAAGCTGACTTTGATTTGCCTCATGCTGTAGCACAGGCATGATTTTGCCATCTGCAGGTCATTTCTTTGATTATGTGATGTGAGGAATTCTGGGAAACAGGGTGGGTTGTTGGTTGGTTGGTGTTTGGTTTTGCTCAAGGTTTGTTAAGTAATCGTGTGCAAAGAAGAAACGACAAGAAGACAGTAGATATCTTGATGATGAAGAACAAACTTGTCCCAAGGAACTCAGTGCTCCTAGTCAGCAGGAAGTAGTCTAATGATAACATCAGCTGCTCTCCGACAACTGACTTCATTCAGTGATCTCTTTCCTCTCTCCCCGTTATCCCTTTTTCTCTCCAATCTACTATTAGGGTTGAAAGGGTGGAAAAAGAATGGAGAATGGTAGAAGGAAGAAGAACCCACAAAATAGCTAAAGCCAGCTACAAGGATCTGCATTGATTCCAAGTCTCAGGGATCTTACTGACTCGTCTTACAGAATTAAGAAATAGAACATGAGGGTTAGGACCTGGACTGAGCTGAATTGAGACAATGGAGCCAAAGAGGAAGGGAACTAATAGAAAGACATTTATGGACATTTAACCCTAGAGGATGAGGGGAAGGGGGAATCAAAGTTGAACCTCAGGCTGGGGATAGGGAGAATCCCTACATTGAGGTGGTTAACATTCTGGATAAGGAACAATCTGAAGTGTGGTTTTGGCTCTGAGTTCAATGTGCCATTTGAACCATTGGGTAGCACTCTTATAGGAGCACTGGAGTTTAAGGCTGGGGACCTTGGACTTCTGGGATCTATCACTATATAGTGTCTATTGGAACAGTAGATAGGGGCTAGATTTTTCCTGGATGGAGGGAGAGAGGGAAGGAAGGAGGGAGGGAGGGAGGGAGAGAGAGAGAGAGAGAGAGAGAGAGAGAGGCTGGTGACCTGAGTTGAAGTCAACTGTGCATGGACATGGGCAGATCCAGGTCTCTAGCAAGATGATTGTTGGAGACCATTAAAGGGAAATGAAGGGAGACAGAGTTTCTGGAAGAAGACAGTGGTTCTCTGGGTCAAAGGTAATGTAGAAAGGCTAGGCTGGCAGTTGCCTGGTAAACCCTGATGTTTCCTGTTCTTACTCTGGAAGGGAGTGCTGTTTCTTTGTGGCAGATAGTAATGTAGCAGGAGAGGAATTCTTTCTACTCTGTGTCTTAGAGTCCACATGTAAAAGTCCCTTCTGGCTCTGGACTTTAGTCACATAGCACAGAATAGTCATCCTTGAGCATTTTGCAGAGAGAGAGAGTGTGTGAGAGATTGGGGTCTTAATTTTAGCAAGACTTTTGGAGCTCTTTGGAAGGCAAGCTTTTATTTCTACAAAAATAGAAAGTATTATTATTACTACATCTTCATACTGCATTGGAGCCAAATACTGGAGTCCTCAATACTGTATTTATTTCCCTGGGCTTTGGGAAGGGTGGGTAAGAATGGGACATTTAGGTTGCTAAGTGACGTGCTTCTAAAAATATTGAGATTCCCTAGTGGCTCCTTCTCCTGCTCTTTTGGTTGGACTAAGAAGATGATAAGGTCAAGTAATAGCCAGACCCTGCATTGAGGTGGCCCCAAGGCATCTTGATGGGGAAGGATAGAATAAACTCTCCCTCTTGGACCCTCCTACCTGCTTCCCCTTAGGGCCTACTACTTTGAGAAATCACAGGAAAAACTGGGCCTCCCCCTGCCTGAATCCAAGAGCCTTGCCTAGGCAGGCAGCCCTGATGGTTGCCATGGTGATAGTGGGTGGTTGGGGGAGGCAGTGATGCAGCGTTTGGCCTGTGCAACTGAGGTCCCCAATGTAGGCTGCTTGAAGCTCAAGCTCCTGATATTCTTGGTTATTCTTTTAGGATTCCAGAGGGTCACTTGCTACATCGTTGAAATTTTCAGACCTGACAGGCATTCAGACAGCGGAATCAATCCTTCATTGTTTAATATGCATCTCATAGACCCATAGACCTGTGGGAATAGGAACTCCACAGAGACCTTGGTTGGGGAAAGCATATGCAGAAGAGAACTCAGTGCAGGGGAGAGGGGCTAATACCACAGACCTGAGAGTTGAGGATTGTGTTTAATAGCTTCTATTTCATCAGCATCCCTGACAACTGATTATGATATGAAATTCATTATAGAATAAAACAGAACACACTATTTCATTGTTGAATTAGATTTCTCTCATTTTCTTTGGCAAAAATCTCTCCCTTCCTAACTTGATCCAGCCTCTCAAAAGTCATGCAGTAAACAGAGCACTTATGCCTTCATCCAATTGATGTCACCAAACAAAACATTCATTCTTTTGTTTTTGAAGTATCTTTCTGTGTGTATGTGTGTTCATGTATGTGGATATGGAAACACATGCGCCGTGGTGTGCCTGTGTGGGGCTAGAAGACAACCTCACTTGTTGGCTCTCACTGTTTGAGACAAGGTCTTATGTTGGTTGCTACTGTAAACAGCAGCTTAGGGGGCCCATGAGCTTCTAGGGGGTTCTCCTGCCTCTGCCACATCCATCTCAGTGTAGGAGTGCTTGGATCATAGACACGTGATCATACCTAGCTTTACAAGGCTTCTGAGGATCTGAACTCAGATTCTCATTTTTATGTGGCAAGTGCTTTATCTACTGAGTTGTCTCCCCAGCTCAGCCTCCAAACAGGGGTGACTTTTCATCTGATGTCATCACAAGATGCCTCGCTATGTTTCTGCCTTCCTTCATTCAACATGGTTCCTTCTCATACTTAAGTGTATGCTGATTATAGTGATATCTCGTTATAACATTTTTTTGCTTTGATGATAACCACACATAGCCATTGACCTTTTGTTTCAGAATGGTATGTCCCTAGGTTATACCACTGTCAGACATAAAACGTGTGGGTGTTGTTCCCAGATCTGCATATGAACAGTTGACCTTGTTCTCTGCCTTTTCCCCATTTAAACTCTTGATAAAAATTGCTGAGTGAGAATATACAACATAATGATAGAACTGCCTCCATGTAGTTTGAATGTATAACATAATAGCACCAACAGCTACATACCCATATATACATACATATACATATACATATATGTATACATATACACTTCTATGTATTTGCATAGATGTTCCTGCATTCAATCTGCAATTTGGCAGTCAACCACTGTTCTTCTGATGTGGTTGCTGTCATAACTTCAATAATGAGGAAGTAGAACCACAGAGAAATTGTGTCCATTGCTCTTGGTCATATGGGTTCTAATAGCAAAGGTGATATGTTGCAATTCAGTGTTTCATCTACTGATCAATGAAATTTGGAAAAGATGTTTTCAAGTGACAGAAACTCCAAGTGGTCCTCTCTGCCATTGTGACAGTAGAAGTAAGAGCAGTTTGCTGAAATCAAATAATACTAAATCCTGAGCATTTTCCTGATTGATCTGTCCAGTAATCCTATTGAAACAGTCGGTGAAATTCGATTGGATCAGTTTATCCTAAGCAACCTCACATCAGTTCCTGATAATGATAAGCAGTGGTTATGGTGAGGCCTTGTCACAGCCCTTACTTTTCTGAGCCTGCCACTTGTGCTAGGCACTGAACTAATATTCCTGTCCATGTATTATATGAGCATCTTACTTTCTTATTGCTCTCAATTTGTCTACAATCTGAGATCTTCTGGAGTTGACAGAAATCATTCTAGAATCTTCTTTTTTTGAATTCAAGACATTTTATTAGCTTTCATGGCTGCCCATTTGAATAGTCTGTCCACATGAACACTGAATTTGGGAGGAGAGTGGGTTCAAGTCTAATTCTGCTGTATGTGGCCAATGTTAAACCATGGAAATACCTAAGCTTTAGTCTCCTCCTCTTGAAGACAGGGACAACAGTCCACATTACAGGACACCTCCAGATGGTGAACAGAGAGATGGGGGGAATTGCCTTGTGGACAACATACACAGAAAAGTGCCCTTCAGCTTCAAAGTTTGGAAATACTCAATCCACTGTTACTGTGTAAAGCGCTCAGATGCTTAGCATTGCATTGTCTCTGATCTAGATTTCACTTTTAATCAAAATTGACTTATTTCTTTAAATTATTTATAATATTTATGAGACAAAACAACAGCTGAACGTCAGTCACCAAAACCGGAAATGGGTTCCTGTCATCTCCCACTGGGTGGGATTAATGAGGAAGATAGAGACTTACAGGCTCCAAGAGAGCAGGGGTGCTTTGTCCCAGTTCTCTCAGCCTGGGATAGAGTTGCTGTGTTCCTCCATCAGTAGGAAACCTTAAACAGGCTAGCTATGGCCAGCTTGAAGGGCAGGGCCCCTCATGCATCGACTCTCATTTTTTGCTTTCTTTCTCCATCTTTCCTCAGCCTTAGCAGGCTACTCTGTTGCCATCTGCAGTTTCTTCTGGGTTGACATGGGAAAAAGACCAGCTGCTTCCTCTCTGACTCCAGCAGTTCCTGGTTTTCTTTGGGAAAACATATGGCCTTGCACGCAGGGGCCAGGACTCACATGATGCCAGAGTTAGGGGCCACTCATTCCTGTCCCTGGCCTTGGCCCTTGGAGTATGCGCTCTGCTAGATTGGAAAGTCTAAGGAGACAGGAAATAGGATACACTTATGTTAATATAATGCCCTGTGCCTGCAGGAATGGATGACAGATGAGCAAGGCTGAGAATTATCTCGTCTTCACAGTGACTCCTGCCAGACTGGGCCATACAACCCCTTTCTTCAGCTTTGTGCAGAAATTCAGAACAAAGCACCCCCCAATCCTTACTCATTCAACTCAGCCTGAAGAAACGAATGTCTTAAGACCCATGGAAACATGGGCCTACATGAGCTACAGCCTTTGGAGTAATGGAGGCGTGTTTAGTTCCCTAGCTTCTGTTGCTGGTAGTCTTATGCCAGGACCTATGTGTCCATAGGTCTTTCTTCACTCTTGAGGATATGGCCAAAGAGGAGGAGGACTGGGGTGGTAGCGATGTGTGGGTGTGGTTATAGTCTTGGGGAGTCTAGGGAGTACTTCTGTAACTGTAATGATCTGCGGCCAATGCAGGAGATCTAGAGAAGGCACTGTGAGTGTAAAGTATAGGAACAAGGACAGAATGGATTGGCCCATCTTCCCTGGACTTCTCATGGTAAGAGAGCCTCTGGCTGATAGTCCAAGATTGTTCCCTTCTCATAATCCCCACAAAGATCTTCTCTCCCAAGGATGGCTCCCCTTAAATAGAGACTCTTTCTAGAGAAGATGGACTAGCTGTTGGGACTGGGAGTTGTGAGTGGGGCCAGGTGGCAGCCTGGTCATACTGAAGTAATGAGCCTACTGAAGCTTCACATTCAGATGGGTTCTTTTTCCTCTGTGCAGCTGCAGCTGCTGTTACAAAGAGGTGTAAAATGCAGGTTTAGGAGAACCAGGGGTAATTAGCTCGTTCACAGCCTTTCTTAGAGTTCACACAGAATTCTGAGCACCCCTCCCATTTCATTTAAATATGTCAGAGAAGGTGAGATCAGCAGGTGCAAACATCATGCAGTGTCAGAACAGGAAGCTGGGGTGTGCCCCTCCCTACTTCGTGCCAGGAGAAGTGGTTTTAGTGGGGCTCAGAGGTGTATCTACATGACATCTTGGAGAGTATGTGGGGTCAGAATTCCCACTGTCCTTCTCCCTGTCTTTAAGCATTGGCTTCTGGAAGACTTGGCCTCCTGACTGCCAGCAGGTGTATCTGATGGTACTGCACAGGTGCTCAGTCATGAACCTTGTCAAAAAGGCTCAGGGTAGGGCAGGACCCAGATGTTCTCACTAGAAAGGGCTGCTGAAGCGGCCGATGTTTCCTCTGTAGTGCCTCTTGATTTTTCTCTTGAGCCCTAATTTTCCCTGTGGAAAGAGACAGGCATCTTCCACCTTATGTGGCCCACCTTTTGCCACCCAGAACTACCTGAATTCTTTCTTCATAGTTTTCCCAAACCTCCTCGAAGCTACATGAACCTGGCACTCCTTGCTGGTATGTTGAACATTCTGAGGTGGTGACGATAGACTTCTAATACTCTGGGATTTCCTTCAAGTTCAGAGCCTTAAAGCAGAACGTCATAGGTCATCTCACCTGATGCCCTGCCAAGCCATCTCTCTTAACCACCCGCTTTCTAAGCCCTTGCAG
>JADRCD010177730.1:0-11664 GCA_019843815.1 Montemys delectorum
TAAAAGGATAACATTTGAAATGTAAATTAGCTCAGAGAAAGAACCCAGCTGACCTTCTTCCATATCTGATATTCCAAAAGGAAGTCCTTATCCGTGATGTTTCAAAGATCTCTCAAACTCAATGTCCTTTCCCTCTACATCCTGTTCATGTTTGTTTGTATCCAGCCTCCTGACTTCATTTTAGCCCATTTTTTCCCTATGCTCACTCCCTGACAACTGGTTTCTTGCTCTGCTCAGCCCTTGACCAATGATTGCCTTTATTTAATCCTGTTTACAATAAGCAGAAAGCACCTGGATTAAAGGTATGTGGTAAAGTTGAGCTGAACCACAACTAGAAACAGATTTTTTTTCAATAAATAACATGACCTCAGGTTCACAGTGTGGTCACATATCCTGCAACAAGTTTGCTTTTGGTTTTAATTTTATTTTAATTTTAAAATACAGTGCTATTCTATTTCTAGACTAACTAAACTTTCACTTTCCATTATATAATCTTGAGAAAAGCCACAAAATACTTTGAACTCTCATGTACAGTAAACAACAGCAACAACCAGTCATAGGATGAAGATACATAGCCCATCTTTAACAACTCCTTACCACTAGGACAACAAGACCATCTCCTTACTCAATAAGTGCTAAGTGTAATGTTGATCCCTATTGCTATCTGTAGTTACAGACAAAAAAGGCAAGCACTGAATCATCCTATGTATATATCCTCAGGTCAGCTGAACCAGGCAACACTATTTCAGTTCAGCAAATCTGCAAATGCTATAAACAATTGTCCCTTTCTGTCTGGTCAGTATTATTTTCTGTTCCTTTGTGATTTTTGTCAGAGAACTGTATGTGTAGGATTGTCCCCAAATCATATTAAAATGCCGTCTAGTGTTCCTAAGCACAAGAATGATGTGATGTGCATTGAAGAAAAACTACGTGTGTTAGACAAGCTTTGTTCAGGCATGAGATATACTGCTGCTGACTGGGAGTTCGATGCTAATGAATCAATCATATGGTACAAAGGCAAAAGAATCGGCTTACATCACCCAGAGACAGGAGAGTTAAACTTTTCTCCACTAGGGCTGGCTTACTCTCTTTAAAGGCAATGGCATGTGAAAAATAAACTTGCAAGTGAGAGAGGGTCAAAAGCTTCAGGTGATTTTTTAATAACACCTGTTTGGTCTTAGACAAGAAGAGGGTATGTGAAAGAGAAAAATCTGTTTTGTAACAATGCCAACAACTGAATCTTAAATGCAATTAGCAGTTTGGTTAACTCTCCTGGCTAGAACCAAGTTGTGTGTTTCCTCACAAAGTAAGAGCTCAAAATCCATGCATGCAGTGTCCATGGTGACTTTATTTTAAACTCAAATTCCTATAAAAAAAAAGTATTGAGTATTCACTCTTTATTTTAGTTGTGGTTCATCTGTTCTATTTCTTGACAACAAGACAACCTTCTGTCTTTTAATCACAACTTGATTTTTCCAAAGATTAAATCTTTTGAAATGTTCTAATTAGAGTACTTTGAACATCTAAGAGACAGCATTTATTGTTATATTTTGTGAAAATATTTTAAATGGTTACTTAATCCATCAAGACTATGCCCTTTGCATAGAAATAAAATATTTCTGGTGTTGCCTTGACAACAACTGCACGTTTTCCTAACTTTGCATTCAGTGGAGTATCACGGATACTTACTCTTACTTAAGGAGCTTCAATTACATTGTGTGGCTGCTGCACTGCACTCTGCCAGTACAAATGGTTGCAAAACAAAGGTGACAGAAGGCTTTCTGGTTGTGAATAGGAAGACTTAATCTGGCTTACCATAGCTAGTCACAAAAAAAAAAAAAAAAAAAAAAAAAAAAAAAAAAAAGAAGACACTCAGTTTTTCAGATCCCTGTCCTTACACTCTGCCTCTGCTGAGGTTTTTGAAGACTTTGTACTTTCTAGCATGTGGACCCACTATTATTGATTCTATTACTTAGTTATTTTATATCCCGTGTTAAGACATTCTAATGTTTTATGATTTACGCACCTCATTCTAAATGTATTTAAAGTATGTTCTATCTTATAAGGAAGAAATAGTCTTTTCTTCAATAGAAATCTCATAAATATAAAATTTTGGGTTTTTATTAACAGTACCAGAGCTTCCAGAGAGTACAAAGATTTAAGATACTGTGATAGGAATAAAAAGCTATGAATAGAGGGAAAAAAGTCATTTTAATTCATAGGACATCTGATTTAGAAAATGTCCAGGAAACTTGTGAACATAAGAAAGAAATAGACTTGTCTGAGACTACATCACTCTCTGATAGCATTTCTCTAAAAATAATACAGTTATGAGAGATGACTTTCTGCTACTTAAGCAGTGTAGTTATATGTAAAGATGCCTGTGCTTAGGTTAGTCCCTAAGTAGAAAATGCATCATCTCCAGGAATATTGGCCTTAGCATAAGGAGGAAATGAACATAATGTCACATGAGGAAATGATCACTAATGTAATAAATAATTTTTATGCATAATTGTTTTTAATCCCTTGACTTAACTAGAAAACAAAGAATATACTGCCATATTGTAATAGTTATTTATGCCTGAAAGCCTCACTTATTCCCATTCTAGCTCCCAAATAATTGGCAGGAAGACCTATTAAGTTTATTAACAAGATTTTAATCACCATAACTGTGCAATATTCACCTATTCTAAACATCTAAGCTATCTATTTCCAAGCCATGGTCTTTTGCCTTCAATCAGAGTTTCATCCTGTCTCGAGATTGTCCATCTGTGTCCTATTGGAGAATCCTTTGGCCATCTGCTCATCACAATTCCTCCTGGCTATGCCTCACGGTCTCTCTGCTTTCTATCCTTATGGCCCTTCTCTGACTTCTCTCTACCACATATCCCTGATTGGGATCAGAAGTGCAGCCTTTTTTCCCTCTGCTTAACCATAGGCTGACCAGTTCTTTATTAAGCAATCTGAGATAATTGGGCAACATTTAACACATCATTGATATTGGAGATGGTTCAATATTCATGACAATGATATCCTCCAGACTGTAACCACATCTCTGGGCAGAAATAATTAGGCTCTGAATATACGGTGCACAAGACTAATCCCTAACATTGTCTCTTATATATTTTGAGGCAGGAGAACATGGTAAGCAGTTGGGAAAGGGCAGTTCTGGGCAGAAAATATCACTTTTAGTTTCTTTTTTATCATTTTGGTTTTTAACAGAGAACTTTTACAGTCCATCATCTTGTGTTCTTTGTAACACAAAAGTGTATTCATAGACACTTAGATTAGATAGATGTGTATGGACATATGTCATTCTGTATAAATGGTGGGTACATTCACTATGATAAACAGTTAATATTGATAAGCAGGAATCTCAAACATAGAGGCATATTAATAGCTGTGGTTTTAGGATTCACTCAGAGAAATAGAACCACTAGGACCCATCCAGTAGAGCATGGATATAGATTAGATAATAGAGGGTTTAGGGGAGATGTAAAGCAGTTTGAACCACATCCTATCTTCTGATTCACCTTCAGTATCATCCTATAATTATAAAAAGTCAACAGCTTGGAAGAAAACATGAGCTCATTTTAAAGAATGTGTGCAGAAAGCAAAATTTATGAGAATGAATAAAGCTTCTATAAAACACAAATTTGTATTAATAACCTATAGCTCTTCACTTTGCATAATGGAGAGCAAGAGCCCTTCCTCATGAGACCGCCTAAAAAGTTAAAGCAGAGCTTTCCAAAGCTGAACATGAAGGCATTGCAAGTCCAGCTTCTATATGCTTCTAGAACATACTCAGCAACCTATGTGATATGGAACCCCATCTAACCCTACATTGCCCTTGTGTCAGAGAACATAATCTCTCCCTCTGCTCCACATTGTAAGAATATAGTGTGCGTGGGGTGTGCTGTTTTATCACATTTTTAACATGCCTGGTCAAGATGTTCCATGAGATGTAATGTTCAGTGTTTTAACTACTTATGGATTTAATGTTGGTGTGAACAGTGAAATTTTCTTTATTATTCTAATCACAGTGTTATATTTTGAAAAAACTGCTGAGCTAAAATTAAAATATCTCAATTTTTCTGTTCATTACATATTTAATGCTAGCATCTCCTTTACAAGCAAGTCTATTGTAGATAAACTGTTCCATTTTGTATAAATGACTCATGTAATAGCAGGTGTGGTATTTCTTGATTTCTCACCATTTGTTATCTTTACTGTTTTGAGTGGGTAGCTTCATTAAGACATTTCTAAGACATTATTAAAGTTTGTTTCATATTGTAAATAGTAAACTGCAAATCACAGTGACAATTACCCAAACCAGGAAGAAGGGGAGATTGAGGCGGAATCTCATCTAGCCCCATAGGTGTGCCAACCCTCAAGTGCTTAGCTTCAATTTCCAAGCACACCTCAGCCAGATTGTATCCTCTCACACAAGGCTGTAGGCACTTATGCAATCCAGGGTGAACACAAAAAAACTTTTCTACAATTATAGAATGGTAGCTGCACAACAGAAAGCAATATTTTTTTTGAAGTTGCTTCAAAGACAACTAAACGAAGAGGTAAAAAATAAAGATGGGGATGAAATTTCCACATGTAATTAGTTCATGTATTCACCCACAGAGCATACTTCACAGGTCCATGTTATTATGTATTCTTTACCAGTCAAAGTAAATGGCTACTTCATTTACTATCACGTTTAGAATTATGATTGGTATATGTTCAGTAGCATGTTAATCATAATATTGCATGCACAGTGTGCTTCCATGTGTATTTTTTTCATAAGCAAGGGGAGAGGCATACATAATACATAATACAAAAGACCTAGAATCACTGAATTTAAACAGTAAACTTTCTACATCACTGTTATTTCCCTATTTAACATTTCTTAACTGTATTCATTTTCACTTTTGCATTTTCAACCTTGGCAGGGCATTTATTATCATAACATAATGTTCTTCCCTCATCTATACAGCAGAGAGTCCTTCACACTCTGCTTTAAGTGGATTACAGTCACAAGAAGACTGTATACCATGTACAGAATTGCTTTATATATCTTCAATGATTTTGCTTGTTTTGTTTTGTTTTGTTTTGTTGATATTGTTGTTGTTTTCTATTGTTTTGTTGGACAAAGCTCAAAGGATTTTCCTAAATTCAATATTGATGTCAAGAACAAATTAAGAACTTGGCTAAAGTATACTTTGGAGATTTATGTGGTTTTCAAGGTTTATGTGGTGGTTTATGTGTTCTTGTGACTTTAGTTTCTCCCCGTCAGAAAAGATTTCTCTCTATAAAAAATAACCATAAACTAATTTTATATGAAGTTTAGTGATTTATGCTAAATATGACCTTCTACAATTAATAAAATGAGATTGATCAAGAAGTAATTTAGGGTATCTTTCACATCATTTATTTCTTTAAAATTTCTGAGTGTATAAAAACCAACTGTAAAACAGCTATGTCTTTATAACATGATTGTCTGCATCTTTTTAATGCTATTTAGAATTTCTTTTTTATTGAATTGAAAAAATCTTTTTCTTTTTCTCTCATACAATAGTACATCCTTATTGTAGCCTCTCCTCCTTTCGGTCCCCCACTCTAGAAGATCACTACTTCTCCATTTCTCTTCAAAAAAGAGCAGGCCTCTGAGTGATATCAACCAAACTCAGCATAAGGGTATGCAGTAAAATCAAGCACACACTCTCATATCAATGCTGGATGAAGCAGCCCAGTGGCAGGTAACAGGTCCCACAAGCAGATAAAAGTTAGAGACATCCACACTCCCATTGCTAGGAGATGAACAAAAACTCCAAACGATAAAGAACCACAGCATGTTTGTAGAAGGAGTGATTCAGGCTCCATGATTGGGAGCCACTTTAGTCTCTGTGAGCCCCTGTGAGCACTCCTTAGTTGATACTATAGGCTGCATTCTCCTGACCCCTCTGCCTACGACAGTCCTTCCTTCCACTCTTCTGCAAGTTCTGAAACATCACACACATAGACATATGACAAATTGTTGTACATCACTTGTCTCCTTAATCATTTTCAATATTGTATGTAGCTACATATGATATACTATCATTCAGTGGATTTTGATAGTGGCTTTCTATTGAAAAATTTGTTCAATGACAATTTTATACTGTGGTGCCAGGGAAATGTAAATGATCCAAAAAACACATACAGGAGCCAATCTGATGCAACTCACAGCTAACTATTCCAGCTAACTCATGCACCCCAATGCACTACCATCACGCAGGACAGTTTTGGTGGAGAGAAGAGCCCCAAATATCTATTAGGGCAAGCCTTTTTAGCAATCAGCAAGCACAGAATATGTGTGCAATATCTAATTGGAAAGCTACTGTGGCCTTTAACATAATTGGCTGATGCTAGGAGTCATATCATAAACTTAACTTCTGTTCTCCTCTGCATTGGTAGTAATTAGGCAAGGTGTGGTCTTGTGTAGGTCTGTTGGGAAAATAACCTGGAAATTCTGCTCTTGTTGGGGATTAGCCTAGAGACTGTAGCTAGGCTCAGGTTTTGTTGGGGGACAACCTGGAAACGAATGCCTGTTAGTCAACCTGAGTTCAAACTTAGGTCAGCTTCTCTAAAATGGAGTCTAAATTTAAAAGCGTTGGTATCTGAATACATATATATATATAATATATATATATATTATATATATATATAATGTATCCTGGTTGCTGTCTCTTTGCAACTCTTATCTATATAGATATAGATAAGTAGAAAGGGTTAGTTCTGGTAAACTCTAGCTTATTTTTTTCCTACTAAGTTTTATAAGTTACTGTCATGCAAATATTTCTCTTTGCCTAACAGTTTAAAAATCTGAGCCTCTCAAGTCTGTTTCTGAAAAAGAAGGGCTGAAACAATTTAAAAAATAAAAGAGTCTGAAGATTGAGTAGCCTAATGCGTCTTCTGGATTGTGCAGTATCAAGCACACATCCTAGAGAGACTGGAAAGGATAAGATACCATGTGTTTTTATAATAGATTGGTAGTAAAAACTAATTGTGCTATTTGTAATTGAAAGCTGTAATATTCAGGAGAAATACTTTGTTAAAATTATAAACACATCACCTGAAACTTGACCCTTTGGAAGTTTGGATGAGGCTATACTATAAAAATTTGTTTTCTATTATATATCATTTTTTTAAAAGTAACAAAACAGTAGAATATGTTGTTGTAAGCAATGGTATAGAAAAATCTTCAAAACCAAACGTTTATAGTTCTAAGAAAAAGAGAGCCAAATTCTGAAGCTTGAAGTGAGTGACAGAAAGGAGGAAAGAACAGGCAAGTTGTTCTCACATTTCAGGCTCTCTGATGCCTACTTGTATTTAACTTAGAAAGTAAAATTTAAAGAGAAAAGTCATTAACACTTTCAAGAAGACAGCAACAGAGAATTAAATTGCAGGAGTAGAGGCACTTCTAAGCTTGTGTCCTGAGGCCGTACACAAAACAGACTTACAATGCACAATACTGAGCTGTACTCTAGCTTAATGCTTAGATAATGCTTAAAGAAGCCACATTCTTGAGTCATGGATAAATGAAGCTGGCTGGAAAGTGCTATGTATAATACTGGAGGAAAATCGTAAACATCAATCTTTCCCAGCTATAATCCGCAATAGTGACATGACCTCTGGTACAAAATGGCATGAATGTGTTAGTAACCAAACACTTTCTGATTGGATTTAGAGCTTACTCCACAATCTGAAACCCATGACTGACACAATTACCATGCCAAGAACCTATAGATAGGACAAGTTATATGTCCTAGCCTAAAATCCAATAATATTATCTTAGTAAGTGGATAGTATTAAACCAACTTCCAATGACTTACTATTGTTTTCATAGATCAATGACTCTTTTAACAACCACCTAATAATCTTCTATTTGAAGTAGGTGGTGATTTAAAAAGATATCTGCAACTAGTCAAGGTGTAAAAAATAAGAACTTACAAAATGGGTAGCGCTAAGTGAAACATACATAGGGAATCTTCAACCTAAGGCTCAGGGGTCATTGCAGAAGAGGGGTGAAAGGTGTGAAAGAGCCAGAGACAGTCAGTGAAAGCAAGGAAATGGTATCTTTTAATACAGCAGAGCACATATACATATGAACTTAGAGCAGTTGTGATAAATACTCAGAACATGTACAAGGCCAAGGCCAAACAAGTTCCAGCATGGTTATGAGAGTTGGTTAGAAAATCCCCCAGACATTGAGCTATTGGCAATCATTAGCTTCCTGGGACACACACACACACACAATTTTTTTCTAATAGTGTGGTCCCTGGTAAGTTGGCTACTCTCCAAGGGAAGACTACACGCCCAAGAATATCTGAGCAGCACACATTAGTCTTAGGGAATTTACATTTTAAAATGGATACAAATTTTAGTGGGTAGGACTTAAGAACTTTGGGGTCATTATGATCAAAACACATTGTATGAAACTTTTAAATAATTTTCAAAGGGTGCTACCGAATAAATTTTTATCAGCAAATTATAAAAATGTTTTAGGTCATAATATAGATATACTCCAAGTTATTTCTATTCATTCTATAGGTAGAAAATCTACAGAAAAAAAATCTTGACCAGTATATGATTTCTATTCTAGTCATAGAGAAGTGATTGTACACTGGTGTATTTCATGATGGAATAAAAGGGGGACTCTTCCCTGAAGAAGATTAAATCATTCAGAGGGAAGAAAGGAACCATGGTCTGAACCATGCCTATATCATTAAAAACAAGTAATGGCTGCTTATTAGTCAGGATGAAAACCTAAACAGAAGGCAAGTTATTTATATGAGAAAAATGTTAGAAGCCATCATTGCATCATATCCTATAGATCACTGAATTCCTTTTGTTTTCACTTTGAATAAGAAAGGAGAGTTTCTAAAGTAACAAAACGACACTAAAGTTATTCAAAAAGTAACTCCAGCTGATAGGTGGAGAATAAAACAGGCAGAAGCTAGGAGGGAGCGTTATGAAATAACACATAGAGGGAGTTTACTGATTCAGCTCAAGCCACAGCTGAGCAGCCCCAATTGAGAATCAGGAAAGCAGCTCATGAACCTTGACCCTCTACCAACTGTTATCTCAAAGCTGTAACCAGAGCAGAACATCACACTGACATTCTAACTCATGAACTTTTCCCCAAACCTTAGAGAAATAAAAATCCCTGAACTGTAGAATCATTTTTTTTGTTATTGTTGTTTAAATTCAATGAAGTTGAGCAGTTGGTCAGTTTTTTGGATTTGGGATAATCCAGGAAACTGATGGTTGTGAATGCTTCAATTACTGAAAAGATTTTCCATTTATTTGTTCAGTTCATGAATGAGAATAAAATGTCAGCGCACCAACTGGAAACAATTTTTGTTATTTATCCTGTGGTTTAGCTGGAAAGTAAATTAAATGGAATTCTCAGAACATGCCTGCAATCGCACTCTAGCGAGGTCTCCGTTTGTATAGTGGTTCCTGCAAAATACACAAGACCAGAGTCATCCATCTATATTCTTGCCAAGAAATGCTGATCACTTCCTGATCGTCCTACTTCTCTTAACAATGTTTTCTTGTGTATCTCTTATGTTTACACCCATTCTGTTCAAGTCACTTGAATATGTAGGAGGTAGGAGGTATTTTACAATATTAATATTCACTTGCCTGCGTCAAGGGCTAACACACGTATTGTCATGTGGGTTTGTCCAGACTTATCTGAAATGGGCCCACGCCTAAGCAATATTTGTTGGTCTTAAACATCTTTTTACGTATCTGGAAACATCACAGCTGGTAGAAGTGGAATATCTTACTTTGACTTAGATGTTTCCTCCATGAAAGTTTTACCAGTACTTTCTGTCAATATTACTTAAATGTTTCCTAAAGCAACAGCATGAGTAGCTTAAGTGTATACTCCACATACGGCAACTGTTTGTATTAGATTACTCCTAGGATCTAGAGGCACACTGAAAACTCGAAACTGATGACTTTCTCAGAATGATTCCTAAAGTAAAGAAGGAGCATTCACCTACCCAGTCAGAGCATGGAGTCCAGATGACATAGTTTCAGTATTTGCCTCTGTATCGGCATTTCTGCCTATAGATGAGCATAGTTGTGTTTTCATTAAAAACATTATAAAAATGTAGGTTTAATTTGTGTCCATGAAGATAATAGTTTTAAATTATACTTACTGAAAATATTCAGAATTTTAAATTGTCACAACATTCGCATCAACATTATAAATATTTAACATTACCAGTTCTTAACATCTGTCCTACAGGATAAGATATTTCTTTTCCTTGACTTTTCCAGCTTCTGAGTTTGTACTCTTACTGGCTTCTTCCATGTATGAGCCATAACTTGTCTTCCAAACTGTGTCCCCTTGCCCTTCATTTACGCCTCATTACAGTTTGAAAAGTAATATGTAATATGTAAGCCCAAAAGATGAACTCCTGTATCTACAAAAGGTTCATGGCTCAGAGACAAATGCAGACAACGGCTTCCTCTGCTTAAGGTATTTGTGGCTTCCTAAACTGGAAATGTGCATCTCAAGGGAAGAGTCACTTTGCACCTTGGTGGCTGTCCCATATGCCTTAGCAATCCACACATAACAGCAACTAATTATAACTCAGTAACTGTTATCATTACAGAGACTTTAAGGCTGGTGTTTAAAATGATCTCTGTGTTAACAGGTATTTTGAAACATCTCAAATGCTGTCTGCTATCTACTGAAACCTGTTCTAAAAAACGAAGTTTCCAATGTGACTTTTAAACAAGAACCCTGGGTGGTGGTGGTGCACCTTGGACATACAACTGGTTTTTAGGATGACTCATTTAATCTCTCTACTCTTGCTTTAGAATTACTCAGCAATGTTCATCTTCTTTTACCACACAATGACTTTTTGAGTTCAAACTTTTGAAGCTAGATTTTAGACATATAACAACAATTTTCTCTTCCAAAACTGATAAATATATTGCAAAGTGAACAAACAACGTGCTGAGACAGTAATTCTTTATCTTTTATAGAAAGAGACAAATTTGAAAAGTACATGTTCTTTTTTTAAATCTTTCTTTCTTTCTTTCTTTCTTTCTTTCTTTCTTTTTCTTTCTTTCTTTATTTATTTATTTTGAGACATGGTTTCTCTGTATCGCGTTGGCTGTCTTGGAACTCACTCTGTAGACCAGGCTGGCCTTGAACTCAGAAATCTGCCTGCCTCTGCCTCCCAAGTGCTGGGATTAAAGGTGTGCTCCACCACTGCCTGGCTGAAAAGTACATATTCTGAGCTCTATATTAAGAGATAATAATTTTGAAATTTTTACAAATGTCTAAAAATATTTATTTATATAGTATTTCTTTAAGAAACATTAAATTAAAGAATATTTAATTTGCTTCAGGAAACAATATTTAGTAATTACCTATATGTAATCAACATGTAGTTCATAATTTTCTCAAAATTATTATGAAATTAATTTATTAATATCATGGTCCCTCAGTACTTTTACTATTTGCTATCAAATAAATTCAACACAAAATTTTTACATTTAATTATATGCATGAGAATTAAGATATTGACAGAAAGATCAATAGAAAGCAGATGGCAAATGCATACATAAGCTTACATTGGATACCTGACTAATACAGATGTAGAG
>JADRCD010177731.1:0-10049 GCA_019843815.1 Montemys delectorum
AGCAGGAAGAGGCGGGACATTTGGGGAGACCATTAAGTGAACCCTGGTGAATAGATTTGGACCTTCTTTCAAGAGACCCTGGAGAGTTCTCTGGGTCGCTTCTTACCATAAGGTCACAGTGGAAACTTGGCCATCTGTGGTCCAGAAGAGGCCTCTACCAGAACCTGGTCTCACTGGTACCATGGCCTCAGACCTGCAGACTCCAGTGCCATGAACAATAAATCCCTGGTCTTTGTGAGTAGCTGGGCCAAGGAGGCTTTGTGACAACAATGTGAACTGCCTGAGACAGGATATAAGTGCTACCCAGCAAAAGAGACATATTTAAAGACTAGGCTTAGCTTCCACAGGAGCGTAAGGGGAGACATACGTGAGCCCTGAGAGATACCAGATAGAATGGGACAAAGTTTGACAACAAATGAGGGCCATACCAGATAGAACGGGACAAACTCTGACAACAAATGAGGGCCAAAGAGAACTTTAAACTCAACAAACTTCAGCTTAATAAGACGACATTTGGAAGAAATCTACAGTGTCTGCATATTCTGGTCACACTGATCACACTGGTCATGCTGGTCACACTGATCACACTTGTCACATTGGCCACACTGGTCACATTGATCACACTTGGTTGCATTAATCACACCAGTCACACTGGCATCAGGTCACAACAGGGAAGAGGTAGATAGTGAGACTGGACAGCAGGTCCAGGACAATATGAAAAAGGATGGAAAGTTGGAGTCCAGAGGTCCCAGTCAGAGAGAGGGTGTGTCAGAACTGGGGGATATGGAGCAGTTGGTAGAATGGGACACATGACAGTTCTACTTTATAGTCAACTCTATGGGATTCAGAATCATTGTGGAAACATCCCTCTGGGCATGTCTGTGATGGAGCTTGTAGAGTTAATAGAAGTAGGGATACCCACTGTAAATGTGAGCAGTGGCATCTGATGGGCTGCAGACTGCACAGATAGGAGAAAGCGAGGAAGCACCAGCATTTGTCTCTCTCTCTCTCTCTCTTCCTCACCGTGGATGCCACATGACCAGCTGTCTCATGCTTCCGCCACTGTGCCTCCCTGCCATGGCAGACTGTCCCTTCTAACTGTGAGTTGAAACAGACCCTTCCTTCTGTAATTTGCTTTTGTAGGGTGTCTTGTCCCAACACTGAACAAAGTTAACGAGTGCAGGGTCTCCCCCATCTCCTCCTGCTTTGGCAGTGTGGGGTGCATTCTTGATACTGAGACAACCCTCTACTATCACAAGACAAGAACTGGCTGTTGTGGACTGACTGAAATGTCCACGACAGGCTCCTGGGTCTGAGCAGTCACAAAACACACAAGACTCAGGAGGCCTCTACAAAGGTGCTGGAAAGAATAGGTAATCGCTGGGAGAAACTCTTCAATGGAGCTGCCTGCTCACTGCATCCAGGAGCACCGCAATCCTGAGTCATCACTCACCAGGGTGGGAGTTTTGGTGACGTAGCTGCCGTTGGGTCGCCCATGCCTGCTTAATGTACCACTCATGGTCTCATAAATAATCCAAATTTGACCCAGTGGCTCACCAAATTTCACTCGTGGGAAATTGTTTATCTGATCTGGCAAAATGTTTGTACATCTCTCTTCAGGCTCTGGATTCTTTATGCCTGGAATCCCAGGTATAAGTCTGATTGAGCAAAGTAGTGAGCTTCCCTACTATTCTGCTGACCCATGAGAAAGCTCTCACACAGCCCTCAGGAGCAGGCTTGACACTCGAACCTAGGCGATGAGCAACTGTGTGGATATATTTCAGAAGAAGGGGACCTTTGAGGAGAGACTGCTCATCCGGTTTCCTGTGTGGCTGCTTCACACACCTTCACGTTACGGTGTGTGGTTTTCTTGGGATCGGTTCTGTTTTGCTGAGTGGCAAAAGTGCCTGAGAAGTGCAGAGTCGAGAAGCAGGCCATGTGTGGGACGGCACATGGAACCAAGCATGCCCACCTGCTCTCTCCAGCTGTCTGGAGGTGCTGACTCTTCAAGGGCGTCAGGTTACCGGGCCTCGGGAGGGACTCCAGGTGATGGATGGCTGAGAGAGGTTCAAGACTGGGACAGCTGCTGGGAAGGTCTGTCCTGAGGCAAGGCAGCCAGAGAGAGGAGGCCACAGCTTTTCCAGTATTGCAGCCTTAGATTTGAGACCGCTCTATGCCAAGCAAAGGAAGGCCTAGAATAAAGTAGGCAGAAGTGGGGAGGGAGGGAGGAAGATTATAGGTGTGTGGCATGTATATATGTGCAGAGGTTGAAGGATGATCTCAGGGTTTGTTCTTCAGGAGACATCCATCTTGGTTCTTTGAAACAGAGACTCTCTTTGGCCTGGAACTCAGCAAGCAGGGCTACCCTGGCTGGCCAGCAAACCCTGGAGATGCACTTGTCTTTGCCTCTCTGGTGCTGGGATTACAAGTGTGCATCACAAGGCCTGGGTTTTTGAAATGTACCTTCTGGGGGGGGATTGAACTGAGGTCCCTAGGGTTTCAAGGCTATCATCTTACCAACTGAGCTATACTCCAGCCTGAGATACACAGCTTTTAAAGCTACACTGTCTAGAACCCTCTTGTTGCATGTTGTAAATATACACAGGGCAAGAGGCTTATTGGACATGTTCCAAGTACCTGGTCAATTACGACTCTCCAAGGCCTAGAACTTTTAGCAATACTAATCAGAGTCTCCACCAGGGGAGACAAGTGCCACCAAGACTCAAAAGATGCTGCAGGTCACACTGCTAAGGCATGTCATTCTTTCTGCTAGAAGCAGAGTGGACTGTGGGAAGGGCAAGTTGGTATCAGGGTGACTTGGGCTTGAGGCTTTGTGTTCTAAGCCATTCCACAGAGTGCCATGGCTGCTCCTTTGTGCACAATGGTCCCTCTAAAATGTGTCATTTGTATAGAAGAAAACATATCCTGTTTTGTCTTGTCACTTTGGAGACAGTCTGTTAACGCCCTCGTCCCTGTCTCTCAAGACATCTCACAGATCCTCCTCCATGATTTTTAGTGATTTGGTTCACATGTTCTAAATGATGTGTATGTGTGTGTGTGTGCATCTGCATGTGGGCACGTGCATGTGAGCACCAGCATGGGGACTCACCTTCTGCTGAGGCCAAGAGAAGGATCCCCTGGAATGTGGAGTTACAGACACTTTGAGCCACCTAACATGGGTGCTGGGAATTGAACCTGGGTCTTCTGCAGGAGCCGTGTTCTTACCCTCCAAGCATCTCTCTAGCCTTCCTTCGTGATTTTGAAATGAGAAATGACTAATAGTAGAATTATCAAAATGTGAGATTTGGGAGATATTGTCCGACAGCACAGACAGCACAGCAGTTATCCTTGAGTGGTGAGTGTTGCCGCAGACTGTGTTTGAAAGTCACTGCTTCTTGTTTCGGATTTCTGTATCATCGGGGCATAGTTTGCTGCAGCCAGGGAGGCCTTGGTAAGAAAACTTTGCTCTGAGGTTTGAGGAAAAGAAGATTGTTTGCAGATTTTAAGAAGGATTCTTTGGAGGCCCAAGGAGATAGCTTAGTGGGTGATGAAGCCTGCCACCAAGCCTGATGATCTGAGTTTGATCCCAAGGATGAGGGTGGCAGGGTGAGAGAGCTGACTGCTGTGAGTTCTCCTTCACATACACAAAACCTAATAAATATAATAAAAAAAAATTAAGTAAAATTATTTGCGTAGAAAAATTAAAATTGTTAGGACACCCGCCCCCTTTTGAGGAGCAGCTTTGCACACTGTAAAGCAGGCTTCCATGCTGCAGTTTTCAAGAACACCCGAGGTTTCTGCTCCCCACCCCCACTCCACCATCATCAAGGAACCACTCAAGGGGAAAGCCAAGAGGACGAGGGACAGCTGGGAGGAAGGAATGTGCCAGCTTTGTGTTGACCTTTGACCTTCTGTTCCTGGAGCTGGAAGTTGACACAGCCCATTTTAGTATCTAAAACATCACATTTGAAGCTAATTTTCTTCTAATATTGTTGAAACTTTAAAAAGTCTAACTCTTTTTCTGTGTAACTGAGTTACACAATATTGTCTTTTTAGATAGTATGTATCACAACTATTTGTTCTCTGTGTGCATGTGAGCTTATGGAACATTTACAGATCATAGAAATCTTACTAAAAATTAAATCAATAAAAGTACAATAAAATAAAATTAAAACCCAAAACTTACCTGGAAGCCCCTGTGCAGGAACATCAGGGCCCCTTCTGTCCCCTGCTCACATCAGCAGTGGAATCTGGGAATCACTGCCCAGTTTGCTCTTTCACACCACAGTCATGCATCTCTGTGGATCAGAGGTCCCCTAATGTGTTTATTTGCTCTTTCACAAAACGGAAAACCAGGGATAAGACAGATGAGATTTCTCTCCTCTTTGTACTCCATAAAAGTTTAGTAAACAAAGAGACAAAATCCAGCATGCAGAAGGAAGTTTTTTTTTTTAAATGCATTGTGAGACAAAGGAAGAAGGCGAAAGATAGGAGAATATTTGAAAGCCAGATGTGGACTTTGAGATCAACAACATTGTGGTCCTCTCGGAGACCAGAAGGACCATCCATTCCCATCCATGGGGATAAATGCTGGCCATCTTACACCAGCCAGGGGCATTTGAAATTCTGAATACAGAGAAGTGTCTCCCACGAGCAGCCAGTGCACACTGGCAAAGGGAATATAAAGGAGAGCCAGCAAGAACATTACTGTGAACCTTGTTCTTATCCATGCTCATCACAGCACATCTAGTTAAAAGGAGACAATGCATGGTTCTAAGATGTTTTATTGTAGGAGGAAGAGAGAGAAGGCAGGGAAGTAGAGGCTGACCATGGCTATGGAGAGAGAGAGAGAGAGAGAGAGAGAGAGAGAGAGAGAGAGAGAGAGGAGAATAAGGAAAGGAGAGGGGAAGAGGAGAAAGGGAGAAGAGGAGAAGAAGAAGGGAAGAGGGCAAGAGAGGAAGGGAGGAAGAGGGGAAGAAGAGAGAAGGGACGGGGGCAAGGCATGCCTGGCTGTGGTCAGATGACTGGGGGTAGGGTCCAGCTAGAATGCTGGGAGCTTGGAGCATTGTCTACGTGAGAGCACACACTTCTCCTGCAGGGGGTTATGGGGGTGTGTGTGTGTGACTGAAACAGGAGCCAGGGACCCAGAAGGTGTGGCCGAACACCTTCTGTCCCATGCAGGCAGGTATTACCACCCACCAGGTCTCCAGAGTTCCAGACCTATTACTCGACGGGGACCAGGTTGCCTGAATAGACCACTGCCCCACACCTCTGTATAGGTCAGCCTCTCTGGAGAGACTTATTAGAGGCCTATGAAAGCCCTTTTGACCTAGACTCACAAGACACAGTGGCTTTGTCAGATAACTTTTGGGAAAATCTCACCTACAGGTTGCATCCCTGAGATGGGCAAGGGCAAAATGGAAGCAGGAGATCCGTGGGGATGTCAGGCAATGGGACAGATAAGGCAGAAATCCAATTACAGAGATAATTAGCACCTCTGAGTTACAGGCACCAAGTTTACAAGCGGACCTTACTAGAGGAGAGCTCGGATTGCCCAGAGCACTGGACGGAGAGTGTCCTAGGCCTGGGAGTACCAGGTGATCTGACTGGGCTATTGCTTGTGAGGACTGAGCATTCCAACGTGGCTGCCACTCTTTCGGAAAGATTACATTGCAAGTGGACAGAGCTTTAGAAAGTGTCTCAACTCCCCAAGGAGCTGGATAATTGACTTTCTTTTGGCTCAGTCCCACTTTAAAAATTGTTTATTTTGCAGCTGGAAATTCCATTTGTCCTAGGTCTTAAGGTGAAATTAAAATTCTGTTTAGGGACCAAGCATGCAGACATGGGATTTCAACCTTCATTATGAAGGATTCTGTTGTTTGCTTGATTTTTCTGTTGCCCTGGGCTCTGCTGTTTTGAGAGATGCTGTGATGCTGTTTGAGGGGGGGGGGGGACCTGAAGCAGGATGGGGCAGCATGCTGGGATTCATGGCCTTCTGAGTGGCAGCCAAAGAGCTCTTCTCTGTAGTCCTTCTGTGGAATCTTCTACCATGTTCACACCGGACCCTACCTAGATGGTTGGCAAATGTCTGAGGCAGACAAGGAAGCAAATGATGCTGTTGATTTTTTCCTGAAGACAAGCCATTTCATTGATTAAAAACATAATCCCACCCTGGTATTCTTGTTATTAGTTCCAGTCCCCAGGAGGCAGGTGCATCCAAGAGCTCAGCATTCTGGTGACATTCCTGACAAATACTCCTTGTTGGCTAAATTATACTGAGTATGTCAAGGATTACATTTAAATCGAAGTCAAGTGTGCAGCATCAGGGGCAACTGGACAGGTTTGGAAGATGGCTCAGTAAAGCACTTG
This sequence comes from Montemys delectorum, assembly GCA_019843815.1. Classification (NCBI taxonomy): domain Eukaryota; kingdom Metazoa; phylum Chordata; class Mammalia; order Rodentia; family Muridae; genus Montemys; species Montemys delectorum. The sequence continues at coordinate 6,370 of JADRCD010177731.1, forward strand.
CCCTAGAGCATAAGGATGTGAGTTCAAATCGCCAGAACCCAAATAAAAATACCAACAGTGTGAGCATAGGGGTCCCAACAGCAAGATGGGAGCAGAGACGGGCAGATTCTTGAAAGCTAATGGGGCAAGGTAGCCTGGCCAATGTGGTAAAGTTGCAGGCCAAGGAGAGGTCCTATCTCGAACAAAAGGTGAGAGTTGTCCAAGGACCAACAACCTAGATTATGTTCGCACCTGTACATGCATACATCACACACATGCCACAGACACACACACACACACATGCATGTATGCACACATGTACATGCACATGCAGCTCCCTCTCTTCCTGGGTGGTATCATAGTAGGAAATCCTTCAGAAGCAGAACCCTGGGCCTAAATCTCATATTTGTGTCTTGACAAAAAAAAAAAAAAAAAAAAAAACTTTCTTAGAGTGGCCTGAAAGATGTGAACTGGCCACATTTATCACAGCTAAGCACCATCAGCTTCAATGGCATCTTACTAACAACCTCTATCATTTAAAAGCTGGTGAGACTAGTACTTTGTGTCTGAAATATAAAGACAGCTAATCCAAGCAGAGCACACTCTGACCTTCAAGGGTCATGGGGCATGTGGCACAAAAGGCAGGTTGTCTCGGGAATACAGGTGGGTTGAGCATCTATTCCAGTGGCTCTCAAGCTGTGGTTTGTAGATACGTACAACTTATAACAGTAGCAAAATGACAGGAAGTAGCAACAAAATAATTCTATGGTCAAAAGTTGCTATAACAAGAGGAACGGTATTAAAGGGTTGCAGCATTCGGAAGGCTGAGAACCACTGTGCTGTGCCTTGGAGAGATTGTCTGATTGGTCACAGAGTGAATGAAGCTTTCTCCACTGATCACCACCTGTGCCTTTTAAAAGCCATGAATCAAGATGCACTGTTAAGATGAGCCCTGTTCCGGTGACTCCTTGTTGCCAGGGCTGCAAACAGTCTACCCTTTCCTAAGTTTGTAAGAGTTGTTTTCCATGGCTCAGCCAAAGAAAAATCCGGTAAGTATGCCCCCAACTGGTAGACCCTTGTGGTGGAAATGGTGACTGCCCACAGCTGTTTTCTAGAAACAAATAGAAACAAAGGTACTTTGTGTGAACACTGTTCTCAAATTCTGAAACTGGGGCCGGTGGCATTCTCAGTGGGTGCCCTGCCACCAAGCTGGATGGCCGAATTGTGATCCTCTGTACCCTCATGGTGGGAGGGAAGCACGGGTCCTGCAAGCTGTCCTCTGACATGCACATGAATGTCATGGCATGCACATGTACACACATATACACAGACTCACACACATAAACACACACACTTACACATACACTCACATACACAGAGACATACACACAGTCACACACATACACACTCACATACACACATAGACACACATACACGCACACATTCTCACATTCACGCAAAGTTGATAATCTTATTTTTTTAAAAAATTCTGAAAGTAAGCAGCATGTCTCTGGAAATCCAAACACTTGCTTTAACTTTATGCTCAAATGTCTTAAAAGACAAGGACATTGCACCTAAGGCAGAGAACAGCCTTTCTCCCCACCCCTCAGTGCTGGGTGTCTGTGTGCTCTTCCTCTCGCGCTCTCTCTCTCTCTCTCTCTCTCTCTCTCTCTCTCTCTCTCTCTGCAGCGTTGGCAGCCGGGGTGGCCCTCCTCCCCTGTAAGCAGCCTGCACACCCATCTCACATTTGTATGCCAGCTCCCCAAGGGCAGGGATCTAACCATGGCCTTTTACCCTTCTAGTACACGGCACGTGGATAATTCCAACACAAGGCTGGCCGTGCAAATGGAAAGAGACCCAGGTAGGCACTTTTCATAATCTCTTTAAACTTTGTGTCTCTTTTGTTAGGCAGATAGGTACCAAAGAAGGTATTAAGTATGGTCCATGTGGTCATGACAGAGGTTCGGTAAATAAACTAACTACAGGGCATAACTGAGCAAGTAGACCCATCAGTTCCCTCGTGGATTGCTTTAGAAATATGCTGGATTGGTTAGTGACTGTTTCCAGTTACCCCAGGAGCACATATTAAATTGTTTGTGTAGAGCAGACCTCAAGCAGACTTCAAACCTGAGAGCTGGTCTCTAAAGAAAATGTCCTTTGAGCTGGGAATGGTTACACACCCAGAAACCCCAGCATTCAGGAAACAGGTGCATGAGGGACAGAGACTCCAGACCAGCCTAGGTGACATAGTGGGGCCCGGTCTTTAAAAACAAACAAAAGCATGGCCCTGTATTGGCCTTTATATTATCAAACCATTGTAGGACTGAGCATCAAGAACTCACGAGAAACTCTGGTCAACATGAAGCAGTGGAGTCACACCTGATAGAAAATCCTTTGACTTTTTTCTTTCTATAGTTGATCTCACTTTTTAGCCATTTTGTCTCTTTCTTCCTCTTGCCAGAATGTCAAGTTAAAGTATAATTTTATTTAAGGTAGACATCTGTGTAGGCCTCATCCTTATCTATGGAAAGAACAGTGTCCTGGGTCCATGCCGGTTATCCATGAAGGTGCTCTGTTAGCGCCATGTAACCTGACAGTGCCATAAACTAAAGATGAATGCAGTGCCTCTGACTTGCCTCCCAACCCTGTTTTGTAGCCCAGTCCATCCCAGAATGTCACTTGCTCCCTCCTGGGATCCATGATCACAAGGCTTACATGAAGCTGCAGCTGGCCGCCACCCACTATCACCCAAGCATCAGATTGCAGGACAGCAGCTCCAACTACCAAATGCATCCCATTCTGCCCTGTGTAAATCCCACATGCGGAAGTGAAACCATCTTTATCAGGGCCACCGATACCGGGTCTGCATAAACACACTTAGCATGGAATCAGAATTTAAAGTCTGGAAGTACTGCAGAGCCAGGCTTATTATTTATGAGACTTTCTGTCAGGGTGTAGGGGAAGAAGAGGAAGTGGAAAAGTCTCTGTCATGCAGCCGTGAGATTCAGTGACCCATCAGGATTCTTACATTAGGCACATGGACAGCCTCAGAAATGCATCCTGCATCCAGCTAACCAAAATGTTTTCCCTGATTATACAGATGCATGGGCAGTGTGTACTAAGAATATGTCCTGGGCCAAATTTCTGCGTTTACTTCTTGTGTTTGAGTATAGAACAGTGTACACAGTAAGAAGGGCTAATTCACATTCGGGGCTCTCTTTAAAAGTACAGGGGACTGAGGAAGCCTCTAATCAGCGTCTTCTGTGCCTACTGATTCTTCACAGACAGTGAATGTGGAGCAGGCCGGCAGGCTGGTACATGGAGACATCTTATCAGCAATTCCCTCTGTCAATCATAAACAGCTTATCGATGTCTCAGCTTATCGCTTTAGCTTCCAATGAGCTCTAGCGCTGGGTCAGGGGCTCAGTATCTGATAGCTGCCCCTACGGGTCTCTTAGCAACAGCTTGGTCCTCCTCCCCATATAATGCTCAAGGACATCTCCATACTGAGGCCAGGCTTGAGCTCTGTTAACCATGGGTGAGCAGTGAGGCTGCAGCCTTTGTGGATGACCTCATAGAACCTGTCTCCTCTCTGGTAAATTCCACACAAGAATCCTTGAGTTTTACCCCAGGTCTTTCTTCAGGGAGACTCCATGCCTGCCTGGCTTTTCAGGGCTTTCCTGCTCCTGCAGCAGAGGTTC
>JADRCD010177732.1:0-11913 GCA_019843815.1 Montemys delectorum
GCGGTGGCTGCATTGCCTTTCCAGAGTCTCTACTTACATTGCACAGTGCAGTGGAGTGAAGGGATTACCAATAAATTTTCGAAAACATTTTTGCTCCAAAAGTACCTCTATGCAGTTTTCATTACCTGCAAGGAATAAACAAATTTAGAGAACTCACAAGAGAGAAACAAACTTTGGTCAATGTGGTCTGGTTTTTTGGTTTGTTTGTTTGTTTGTTTGTTGTTGTGTTTGATTTGGTTTGGTTTTAATTCCCCATTAAGTGTTGAGCTGAATGCTTGTTCTCTGTAGAATAAAGCTAACAAAATGCTAAAATGTTATTAACTATGCTCACAGGTGTTCTGAGATGTAATGAACAAATCAAACAGTGGAGGCCATATGGCCCGGTGGAGAGAGATAAAGGAGCCACCTCATTTGCAGGCAGAATAGATTCTAGTCACCCTCAGCTCTTTAGAGAACCCTAACATAAGCAGGCCTCAATTTTTATAATAGGGGAATTTCCTTTCACTCATACAAACAGCTTACTATTAAGTACTCAAGTGAAGTGGCATGTGCCTTTTAGAAAACAACAAAAAAGGCTCTAAATGTAAACCACCATGGCCATGTTTGCAGCGGAGTCTGACCACTGTAGGCACCCACTGAGTGTTTTAAAGTAAGTAAGGAATAATTGTGAAAATGTGAGGCACTGTGGTGAACAGCAATGACGGGAGAATCTTAACAACTAAGGTTTCCAATGCTGTGATAAAGCACCATGACCAAAAGCAACTTGGGAAGGAAAGGGTTTATTTCAATTTACAACTTGTCAAAGCCCAGCTTCCAGGGAAGTCGGGGCAAGAATAATAGGAGAGACCATGGAAGAAAGCTGATCCGGCTCACTCTTCATGGCTTGCTCAGCCTGCTCTTTATAGTACTCAGGACCATCAGAGCAGGGTGCCACTGCTCATAGTGAGTTGGGCCCTCCCACATCAACTATTAATCAAGAAAATCTACCATAGGCTTGCCCACAGGCCAATTGGGTGGGGGCATTTTCTCAATTGAGGTTCTCTTTTCCCTAATGACTCTTCTTTGTTTTAAGTTGACCTAAAACTACCCAGCACAGCCCATTTTATTTGTATATGACCTGAGAATTTATTTGTGACTCTTTGGGGGCCGCAGCTTCCTGTACATATCCACCCATGTCACAGATGAGGTGACTTTATAAGGGACCTGAGCATACTTTGGAATGTGTAGTGCAATTCTGGGCCAGGAAGGCATGGCTGGCTAGTTGGTCTTAATACAGATCATAATCCCAGAACCTCTTCTTGACTGACCTCAGAGCTAATTTAGTCAAAGTTCCCATATGGACGGTTCAAAATGTTCAAGTACAAACAAAACCTTTCTTGTAACTAAAGAGACACGTTATAGTGCTTTTGGAAGGACTAAGATGCATATGAAACCCTTAGCAAGTAAGTGGTATTGTTCAGCTTTCTATTTGCCTCCAACATCACCCAGTGGTCATAACCATCTTAGCCTCTGTATTCGTATTATGAACTTTCAAAGGACCAATTTAGGACAACACATGCACCTTCCATTCCTCAGTGGGAAGACTGAATCTGCACAGCTGAACCTGGAGAGTGACATGCCACTGTCAACATTTTACATTGCCCAGTGGAGGGGACCTGGGCAGCTTGGAACTCGGACGGAGAGGGAGGCTGCTCTAGAATCCTGGAAGAGAGGATGTTTGGGATGGAAGAGAGGATGCTTGGGATGGAAGAGAGGATGCTTGGGGAAAAGTCTGCTCTGCTTTGCCCACACCTGGAAAGGCTCAGCCGCAGAAAGTCAAACCCCAGGGAGAGGACATGGTCTGTGACCAGCCTTTGTCTGCCCTCAGATTCAGCACCCTTCCGTATCTTTTCCTTTCCTGTAGTGGATTCTCCCTTGCCAGAGAGAGCTCACAGGTTGAAGGTTAAAAAATTATTTTAGGTAAAAAAAAAAAAAATAGGTTGGCCAATGATAGAAGAGGAGAAAAATAAATTTTTTACTAACACAGAACCAATGAATGAGAAGACTAATGAAAGCACAGGCACTTTTAACTTTAACTGGAAACTCTTCTCAGAAAATATAATCACAATTTCCAAATTAAAAATCCTAGTGGAACTGACATGCAAATGTAAAGTCACAGAAGCAGAGTTGGAAATATTCATAGGAGATACCCATGATCTTAGGGAGTCTAAGATCTTCTTAAGGCTGGTTATGGAGACCACAATAGATTCAACCACACAAAACCTCAGAACATCTGCATGGAAAAAGCCATTCAAAACAAGGAAAAGAAACACCCCTAACACACAACACAGGAGATTCACACAGCTAAGACCTCCTGCTCCTACAGATGCAAGGGAAGAGGTAAGCTGTTCACCGAGAAGAAGCAGGCGTGGGTGACAGGCCAGCTTCAGAAAGGGAACAATAGCAAATAAATATGGCATTACATTATGAGATGCAAACTTAAACAACAAAGAAAAAGTTGTCCAAAATAAAGATGTAGAATCACACTGGGCTGGCAAAGTTGTAGGAAAAATAATTTTATCACATTAGGGCAACCTTTTGTGCAAAATATTATTCCTTACAATTTAAAAGCATATGTTTTATTTAAAAAAATTCACTTCTGGATATTTAATGAGATTTTTTTCATGTTATAGTATGAACACACAAACTGCCACAGTATTTATGGTAGGAAAAAAATCTAAAAATTAATCTAAAAGTCCATCAGAAGAAGACCTGGTTGAATAAAAAGCAAGTTCTGAGGAATGTACATGTGTGTAAATGTTGAGTATGTGTGCAAGTGTGTGTAGCTATTAGTATATTACTATTAAAACTATATATTGGTGCATATGGTGTCTAAGGATAGTCTACACTGTGATTTTAAGGGAGCATTAATAAAAAGTAAAGAAAGCTATGAGATAAGACTTGGGATATAATTCCACTTAAAGTATACACATATTTTTTAGTTATAATCTCAGAGGAAAAATTATGAGACATCTGTACAAAATTATATCAGAAAGTGGGTTTGGAAATAGAAAATGTTTTTTGGTTTTTGGTTTTTGGTTTTTGGGTTTTGGGTTTTGGTTTTTTTGAGACAGGGTTTCTCTGTGTAGCCCTGGCTGTCCTGGAACTCACTCTGTAGACCAGGCTGGCCTCGAACTCAGAAATCCTTCTGTCTCTGCCTCTCAAGTGCTGGGATTAAAGGTGTGCGCCACCAGTGCCGGGTGGAAATAGAAAATGTCACCTTAGTTTTCCTTTCTTTAATTTTGTGACAGGATTTCAGGTAGCTCAGGCTGATCTTGAAGTTATTATATAGCTGACGGTAGCTTTGGATTTCTGCTTCCTCTGCCTCTACCTGCTGGGTGCTGGAGTTCCAGCACTGCCATCACATCTAATAGTTTTGATGCAATGCTGGGGACTGAACTGGGGCTTTATGCACGCTAGACACACGTGCTCTACAAGCAAAGCCATATCCTCAGCCCACTTCAATATTTGTGAATTGGTATAATTAGCACTCATTTCTCTTTCTTCCAAATAACTGAAATAAAAAAATGAATATTCCAAGTAGTAAGTACAGCAAAGCAAACGTGGAATGTGAATATTAAAAGAGAAATGCCAAAATCTAAACTACACGTCCACTGGCATTTAAGTGTGACAGGAACTATACTGTCTGTTTTGTGTTTAACCTTCATTGCTTTAATACTTCATGTGATTCCTGGTCATCTGGGACAGATCAGAAACTCTGATTACAATTGCTTAAGTCCATTGGTGACTCTGATGAGGAGTTACGTGTCACAGTAAGATGGAAGCAAACTAAACTTTAGTCAGCATCATGTTTAAAAAAACATAAGACAGACAAAAGCCATGTCTGGGGTGCAGACACTGGCAACCACAGCGTACAGCAATGTTCTCACCTCCACCGAGGTCACAGAGGTGCAAGACCAGAAAGTCTAGCGGGATCACTCAGATGGCATTCGACTCAACTCACCATTGTAACAAGCCCAGTGCAGCGGCGTGTATCCCTGGTTGTCTTTGAGACAACAGTCCTCTTCAGAAAGTGCAATCTGGAGCAATTCATTCAGCCATGTGGCGTGGCCCCGAGCAGCCGCATAGTGCAGGGGTGTCCTCCCTCTGGAATCTTTACAGAGGATTGATGCTTCTTGTTCCAGCAGCATTTGCACACATTCCTCATGGCCTGTCATAATCTGGCATGTTGCAATTAAAGCGCAAAACAAATCTTAGTTGGCTGGGGCTAGCGCTGTTGAGAATGGAAGGCCTCCCCCGCCTGGCCTAAGAGGTAGGAGGCAAAACAACTCTAACAAAATCCTTACCAGAAAAGCCCAGGAGAAGTATTTTGGAGTTATCCCTCCAAACTTAACTACAGGCGGTATCATTATATGTTAGAAAAATACCAGCTTCAGAATCAAGGAGGAGTATATTAACTCCTGGTTGTCCACCCCCGTCAGACATAAGTGAGTCTGCCTTTCTCTGACTCAGTATACTCGCTAGGAAAGGGCAGAGAAACAATGACCTCATAGGTTGCCCTGCACTAAAGAGACAGCACAATCACATGATGCAGTGGGCATGGGAATGCATTCTGGAAATATCTCAGAGAGTCTGTACACAAAGCAAGAAAGCACAGCCTATTCCACTCTTAGGCTGCCCCAGAGAGCCCGTTGATCCTGAGCTAACATGCACAGCATGTTACCCTAAACAGACATTTCTGAGCAATAGAACAGTGTGACTGCTCAAAACCAGGTGACCACTGAATCCATTCTGGCAGCTGCACACATAGGGCATTACAAATGACCATGCAGAAGAGGATTTAATGACATGGAGAATGGTCCTTTATCTATACTAAGAGAGAGAGAGAGAGAGCACAGTGCGTGCGTGCATGTGTGTGTGTGTGTGTGTGTGTGTGTGTGTGTGTGTGTGTATGTGTGTGTGTGCCTGAGCTCCTGCATATGTATATTAAATGTGATTATCCCCAGGAAGTATGATTGCTGGTGATTTTGATTTTCTTTTTCTGTATGTAAAAAATAACTTGGCAAATTTTCTGCAATATGCATTTTGTAATTAGAAAGGAGAGCTGATCCCTCCAACAATAAGTAGGTACCCATGTATCTATTATCGTAGTCTAACACAAACTCCTAAGAGCAGGACCAAGCTGTACCTTTCATTTGTGTCAATGTATACAATTCTGTAATTTCATTTTGACTGTGAAGCTAATTGGATATATTATGAAACATCTTTTCCCCTAAAGCCTCACACAGGGAAAAGCCAGCTCGCTGAAGAGGTTCCTAACCGAAGCAGAGAAAGATGTACATACCCCTCTATGTAAAGCTGTGCATCCCACTATGTCAACAGCATCTACATTTGCTTCCTTTTCAAGTAATAATGAAACAGCATCAATGTGTCCATATGCTACTGCGAGCATCAGTGGTGTTCTAGGAGAGAGAAAGCAGTGTTTAAAAGGGGATCAAAAACTACTTCCAGTGAGAGGAGAGGTCTCTTTCTATTAAAAATTTCCCAGTATTTCCTATGTTTCTAATTCGCTACTCCATGCCATGTAGAACAAGGGATCTATTTCTGTTCTCAGGGCCACATGGAATGGTAGCTAACACACAGGGCAGTCACATTAATTCTAAAATTTCCAAAAGTGTGCGGCAACCACTCCGTGCCAAATGGCTGGGGCAGGTGCGCATGCGCCGAAGAGCCTTTTTTGCCTCTGTCACGGCAGCTCTGCTTTCCTAGCAATTGATGTTGGACTCTGCTCAAGATTTGCCTGGATGGACAGAGCTTCCATGCTTTGAAAGCTAGGTCTGACCAGTGTAGAAGAAAGACCAGGGCCCTGCTCTAGCTGTCACCCAAGCTCATATGCCTGGGGACAGACCCAGAGCCTTTCTGTCTGCACTTTCTATTTGTAAGAAAAGCCTAGGTTGAAGACTAGGCCAACAGACAGAAACTGAAAACAAACTCAGGAGAAGACAAGGATCTGAAGGAATTCTTTATTATTTCCAGGACAGAAACCAACTCTTGAGGTCTGCCTTTTCGCCATTATTAGAAAGTGAGTAAGTGGTAGCTTTAAATGTCAAAGGTAGGAAGAAAGGAAGTACAAACACCTGGGAAGCACGGTTACAGCAGGAAGAAAAAGGTGCTCGGCGTCATTAAGAGACACGCACCGAGTGCGTGCTTCCCTTCAGTACATGCTCCGGTGGCGACGCCTCAGTGTTCGAGGCTCCTGATCCATGAGTTTCGCAGGAGGGTACTATCTTAGAACTCGGCAGCCGTCCCTACCCACTGCTCAACAAGCCAACAAGTCAGCTCTTGTGACTGACACTAGCAGAAGGCCAACATGAAAATACTTACTGTCCCTTGGCATCTTTCACATCAACCACTTCCGGGTTGTCTGCTGTTTCAAGTAGTAGCCTCAAACACAGTGTGTGACCGTTAATAACTGAAAAAGAAAGTGATAGAGATTTTTTTTTTTTTTTTTACATAAACCAACACTGCAGGTTCTTTCTCCCAAGTGAAATTTGTGGACTTCAAGTCAGTTATTTCTCATTGCCATTAACTGACAGTCCTGGCTTCCAGTTCAAGTTGGCCCAGGTGGCTCAGGGAAACCCTGTCCCCGCCCCCCCCCCTTTCTTTTTATCCATACACTTCCATCTTCGCCTTCTCCTTTCTGTCTCCAGAGTTTCTTAAGCTCGCTGTCCTTTCTTATCTCCTTGTAGGGGCTTGTAAGTGTCCCCATGGGTCAGTCCACTCCACTTCCATATAACCATCCTGTGTCTAGCCCATCTCCAGCTCTTTCTAAGAAGGAGACGGGAACAGGGATGGGAAGAAGTGGGGGAGGGGAGGAGGAGGAAGAACAGAGTGGTGCCTGCTCTTCTAGAACAGTGAAGTCTAAGTTCCATATCCCAGCTACAGGCATCATTGGTTAGTGGTGGCTGAACATAGAACACCAAACCAGAAGAGTAAGCATAGCCTGAGTGGTAACCTCCTCGCCAGCACGGGAGCTCTGTGGTGTTGGTGATGCTCAAACCACAGCCTTGCCCTGGCAGCATTTTCAGAGGTGCAACTACTGTCCCTTCTCACCCTACTGGGTGACAACCCAGAGATCTTCAGGTCCCTAGTTAGGGCTGCTGACCCTGACCTGCTCCAGCTACCCATCAGTGGGCAGGAAATGCAGTGTAACCCCAAGGCTGTGTCTGCCTCACACAACTGGGGACGAGTACCAGGATGTGCCCTGTGCATAACTGAATGTGCTCCTTTAGGAGGTGGTGGCCCCTAAATGGGTGCTGGGAAGCAAATCTCAGGGACGATAAACCCCTCCTCTACAATAAGGCGTTTCCTCTGGTGTGTTGAGAACCTTTGAAAACCTTACAGCTGTCAAGGAATCCACTCGGGGGATAAGATGAGGATGAATATCCTTAACATTCTGTCCGTGGCTTACTCTCTGAACAATACACACCCCACAAAGGACACCAAACTTCCCTTGCTCTAGATATGGCGAGAGAATTGAATGGATACAATTAGGTTATGTTGAGAAAGGTTCCTCTCAGAGCTGTTTTACAGACATTTTAATTGCTTGCCAGTCATTAAAGAATGGTAATTTAACTTCCACAGTTTTCTGGAACAACATTTATTAGGATTAGCTCACATTCATCGACACCATTCAAATGCACAGCAGGAACAATGCCCACATGTTATGAGCCATGCCATTCAGCTCGTTCACAGCATCCACTGATACATACATATTGGGAGGAAATATTATGGATTAAGTTCCAGGCAACATCTTATCTCAGCTACCTCTGCTGTCATTCTCAAAATTATACAAAAGTCCATTACCTTGTTGAAATTTTCAGGGAGTTTAATGTACCCCTAAAAGGAAAAGATTGGCATAAGGCTGACAGCTAAATCCCTTCAGCCGTGGTTCAAGGAACAGGATCAATAGGACTTGGCTTTTCTTTCTGTATCAATTTGATATATTTGATATTCTTTAATGCTCAGAATCATTGCAAGGATATTTCATTTCTGGCTAAACATAAGAAAAAAAACATCTGGGTTCACATTGGTCATCCAGTGCGTCACAAATCATCTACAATGAGGCTTTTGCTTTTTACTTAGTTGTTTGAATTGAGTTCACAGCCCTAAGGAAAATCTAAATCTAAGCCCACCCACCCTTCAGAGTAGCAACCTCAGCTCCTTGGATTCCCACACACTGTATCCCCCCAAACTGCCTTCTAGCAAAAACGATATTAGCATTGTGAGCTGTGCCCTGCCAGCTCCAGCTCTCCGTGAAACCGGCTCAGTCTCTGACAGCCATTTTTCATACTGCAACTATCATTGTGTTTATCTGTACTAAAACCGCTGACGTTCATTCTGGCTGCCCCTCCTCACAGTATTCTGAGGGTCTCAACCAAAGGAACTGGCCTCCCAAGTGAACTAAAAAATAAAAATCTGGCTAAGTTGATCCTCAAATCATAGGGTGAAGCTCCTGCCCAGCAGACATTTTGTGGAGAACAGTTAAATGAATGACAGCCTGTCTTTTTAATAGATGGCGTGAGGCAAATCAAGAGTGAGTCTACTTGACCACTAGGGGGAACCCTTGGACCACACCTATATCACAGTGGCAAATGGGTGAGGATGGTCCTTCATTAGTCACCAGTTTTGTTTTGCTTTGTTTTGTTTTTTAATTATTCACAAGTTTTAAGGGCAGCCTTCCACAATCAATCCAGGCCATTTGCAATTGTTAGGAATTACATAGTAACAAAGTGGGTTGCCTGGCTTATTAATAGGCAACCAATCTTTAAAATGAGCAAATTTGATTTTGACAATAATACCAAGGAATGCATGCCCTAAGAAGCAAAAATTCTGGTGGAAATAAAGGTTTATAATTGGCCACACCAGCCATTACTGAGCCTTTCCCGGTAATAACTCTTTCTAGACAGCTAGGCAACAGGTAGGCTTTCTCTATTTTTGTATGATGTCTGTTCAGTGGCTTGGAAGTTAAGAGATATAGATAGAAATGTACTTCTGTTTTGTTTTTTTTTTTAAAACAAATAATTAATTACATCTGTACTTATTTTGTTGTGCGTTTGTCAAGGTATGCATGTAAAGGTCCAAGGACAACTTGAGGGAGTCAGTTCTCTCTTCTGCCATGTGGGTTCACAAGAATCAAACTCGGGCCGTCAGCCTTGCAACAAGAACCTTCACCCACTGAGTATCTCATCGGTTCTGACAGAAACATACCCAACTGTGTAGCATTTCTAGAAAACATTCAACTAATGAGAATCACGTGAATCTCTTAGAAATGTGTTCTCATTCCTTCACTTCCTCTCTGAGACCACGCCCACTTTCCACTCTCTTGAAAAATGTCCTATTCTGTCCTTCTCAAAGGCTATCACCGTGGCATTGCCTGAGGCAAAAGACACTTAGGCTTTAGTAGGGCCAGAGAGTCTTCCAAGTTGCCTTCGTAAGTGTGCGCACCTGGAAGTGTCCCTTCATATGTACTGTAGAAACATTCCAGGAAAGCCGCATCACTTGCTGACGGATACGCACACGTTCTTGTTAAGGGTTTCTGTTTTGGTATCAGGTGCGGCAAGGGTCAAAGCGAAAATGGAGTAAAGCAGTGCGCAGGTTGATAGAAGGATGTATTTATTATTAGCTCCTTGTCTGCTAGCCCCTTTGCAAAACAGTCTTATAATGCCGTTAATGCCATTAAGCCTGTGAAGCCACCTTGCCACATTTTACCCTTTTATTTAACTCTGTACATGAGTTGCAAAATCCAGGAATAAACAAGACCTACCTGAGGCATGAAGTGGCGTTCTTTTGGTGACATTGTCTTTTACAAAGATGGATGCGCCCTGGTTAACAAGTGCTTCCACACACTCTGTGTGTCCCTTGAAAGCAGCTAGGTACAGAGCTGTCCGGCCTTTCTCATCCCTGAGGTCCAGGTCTACTAGGGACTGGAGAAGGACCTCCAAGGCTTGGTGGTGCCCATTGTAGGCCTGCAGAAAAGAAAGCCGCAAATCGAACTCTTACTTGCCTCAAATCCCACAGCAACCCTCCTGAGGGGCTGAGCCCCCTGAGTCCCAGACTCCAAAGAGCCCATTGGAACAACACTTGGGATGGAATCTGAAGCTGGCAAACTGAGGTCAGGCAGAAACACTAGTTCGTGGACCTCAGGTTGCAAGTAGATGCCTTTGGTTTTTTTTTTTCTCCCTTGTCAACTAATTTGCTCAAAGGCATCACATCCATCAGTATACGTTTATTAGATCTACAGTCTAACAATCTAATTTAGACAAACGGCTGTGTGAATTTCACGCTCATCTCTCAGGAGAGTCCTAAACAAATCAATGGACACTACGAAAAGATTTTCAAGAGTCTTTCCTGTTAATAAAGCTGGGGGGAAATTACCGGAACATTGGGGACTCTTAATTCAATCTACACATGCAAATCTTCCCTCACAGCTCATCATGTGACTAGCCATGAGAGTGTAGGTGACTTTCTTAATTGTACTTAGAGTTTTGTATCCTCATCTATAAAATGAGAGCAATCAAAAGCTGCCTCCTGGGGCTGCCGCAAAGATGAAGAGAGATAATTGCAGTGGCTTTGCACAAGATCTGATACACAGTGGGTGCTGTTCTCTCCCTGTTACTTCCTCCTTTGATCATAACGAAGCCACTGAACCAGTTAGGGGAATACAGGACATGAGCCAGGGCCAAGGGCAGCTCTCTTATGGGGTCCTAAGGTGTGTAGTATTAAAAACAAGATAGACAGTCTGAGACTTTTCATTTAGTCTGCAAAGGAAAAAAAATATTAGTCACATGCCCACAATGCATAAGCAAAGGATCTTGAAAATAAAAGAGAGAAAGAGTAAGGTTGTCTAAGGGGAAGTGGGTCAGAGAGACAGAGAGAAGAAGTAGGAAAAGTCTGCCTCCGGTGTCTTCCCGTGTCAAAGGCCCTTCCCTTGCCATCTGCATTTTTCTCTGTACTGCTCCTCAAGGCTCTGAGTATTTTCAAAAGACTTAGCATGAAGGACTATCTTCTTCTTATTATTATTATTATTTTTAACCTTTTGTTTTTTTATTATGTCATATTCTTTAAAATTTATAAAATATTGTAACAATAAAAATGAGTATTATAAAAATTGTTTGATATAAAACAATCAATTGAACAGTCTTATGTAGATGCTTGTCTACACCAATACTGAAAATACATTTGTCTCAATATAAATAACTCCAAATATATTAACTGTATATTTTAAAGTCTTTTTTTTTCTTGGTTTTTTGAGACAAGGTTTTTCTGTATAGTCTTGGCTGTCCTGGAACTCACTCTGTAGACCATGCCGGCCTCGAACTCAGAAATCCGCCTGCCTCTGCCTCCCAAGTGCTGGGATTAAAGGTGTGCATCATCGCCTGGCTTAACTGTATATTTTAAAATAATACATCACTACTAGTATTTTTTTAAATGAACATAAATAAAATCTTTTTGTTTGTTTGTTTGTTTTGTATTTAGTAGAGCTTAAAATCTTGGCTCTTACAAGCCCAAAATAAGAACAATTTTTAGACACTGGAGTTCATTTTAATAAGGCTGTACTTCAATGACCCTCACATCGCCAAAGGATTTTACCTCCATCATAGTTAAGCTGAGAGTTGACAGTTCTGCTGCATCAGGGAATGAATTGTAGGCACGAGTTTTGGATACAGACTTCCTGCTATGGTCAAAGCTATTTGACTTGAGTGAGTGACTATATTCTCAGCCCACAGAGAACAAGTTTCATTCATTTAAGAAATGGTGTGTGTATTAAGATGGTCTATCCATGAAGTCATTCACCAACTGCTTCAATGAACAATGGTTCTGCTTGGAGGGTGGCACAGACATTAAGTGAGG
>JADRCD010177733.1:0-13364 GCA_019843815.1 Montemys delectorum
ACACACACACACACACACACACACACACACACCTTCACTTACTCACATTTTGTGAATGTTTTCCAACACCCTGTGCCCACCTACTTATGGCTGGGCCTCAAATGTTCCCCTTCTCTTCTCCCAGGTTTGTTACTCTGAATTAACTCACCCACATCTCCCTGAGCAGTTTTAATTTAATCTTCTATGTAATATTTAGGTGAGGGTCACTCAGAGATATTTTTTCATAAAAGCAATAATTCACAGAAAATTAAAGCCAACCGTCAGTGGTCAAAATTTCATTAGGACAAATTCAGAGGTCTGTCTCCCTCCACTGTTCAGCCAGAGGAGCAGCAATGCATTTTTTTGCCCTGCTCTGAAAACAGCTGCATTGACATTCTCCTGATTAGTGCCTTCAGGGAGGGCAAAACACTAGTTAATTAAGGAATGGATGAATGGATGAATGAATGAATGAATCAATCAATCAATCAATCAATCAATGGATGAATCAATGAATGAATCAATGAATGAATCAATGAATGGGAGAATCACAATGTAACTGGGTAGGTAGCCCTAAGGCTTCTATTACTGGTGTGAAATTCAGTTCCATAGATTTCACCTATTACATTCCGTTATCACACTAATACTTTTACGTAACTCTCCCATTAGTAATAATTTAGTTATCCATGCATGAAAGTGAGTGGCCAACTGATAAAAAAAAAACAACTGCAGGATCAAAGAATATAAACACATATAATGTCATTTCACTGTGGATTTCAAGTTGCCTGTTTTTTGGCAAGTTCACATCCACTGACCAAAATCCAGACATGCATCCCCGACTGGGCAGCCTATAAAAGAAGTGATAGGAACAAAACCACACACTTCAAGAAGTAGATTTGAAAATAAGCATCACTCATTCTATTTTTCCCACCACCTTTACAAGGTAATAAAAGCAGGTCTCTCTTGAACTTGCTGTTCTTCTGGAGAACCTGGGAAGACTGCCAATGTGTCTATGTTTGAGCCCCACTTACTTACAACAAAATAGCCATAAGTAAGTATTTTGATGTTTAAAAGTGAACTATGCGTCCTAATATACAATCAAAATTTAAAATATTACATGTATTCAAATCCTCCCATAACTCTAGAAATATTGACCTGGAGAAAAAGAAAATAATCCACCATCTATCAGAAAGAATGCCAAGGAAGGCACCAGGCTACAAACATGAATCTACTAAGCCAGTGGGTGTGAACTTTTCCTTTGTTACCAGAGCATCAGTCTCTAAACTGTTGTTAGAGTGAGTTATTTATTCTTATTAGATAAGTTGCTCAGGCCCATTAATTCCAAATAGTTTCATCATCCACTCCACATCTGTGCAGTATATATATATATATATATATATATATATATATATATATATATATATAAAACTAGAGGTTGTAGAACTGTGATGTTGAAGGATTTATTTCCAAAAGAGTGTGCCTCCTCAGCATCACCCTTAATTCCAACTTGCTAGCTCGTTTTACCAAACTTCCTTTTTCCTAGGACAATGTGCTTAACTTTCTTTCCTTCTCACATTTGTTTTTTATTTCAAGTTGTATATAAATCTATACATCATTACTTTTCTTTTTCTTTTTTTTTCTTTTTTTTTCCTAGACATGGTTTCTCTGTGTAGCCCTGGCTGTCCTGGAACTCACTCTGTAAACCAGGCTGACCTCGAACTCAGAAATCAGCCTGCCTCTTCCTCCCAAGTACTCGGATTAAAACCATGTGCCACCACTGCCCAGCTATCATTGTCCTTCTAATTTGTTATCTTCTTACTGAAAGAAACTTAACCCTTTCAGCATTCTTACACAAACGACCTTCACCTCCTAAGATAATTCCTGTTTTTTTTTTTTCAGTAATTTGGAAATAGTTTCATTCTTTATTTATTGTTCCAGAGATTTTGGTTAATGGGGCATGAGTGGGTAGGCCGATTCCTCCAAAGATACAGATAAAATCCCTTGTGTCAACCTCAAATCTGCTTGGTATTAATTTTAACACTTTTAGTATGCTGTACATTTTGCTCTTGGATATGGCTATTACCTATGAAGTACTTGTTATTCCTTCCATCTGCCTCTGCTTCTAAGTATGTCTCTTAGACAAAACACACACACACACACACACACACACACACACACACACACAATCAAATCCACCATTTTGAAGTACTGTTGATCTTTTAATTTACTCACTTTCACCCCTTTTCATTAATATTCTGATGTTAATAATAATGCTCATAGTCTAAAAGCAAGAAAAGTTCTAACTTTTAATTTTTTCCATAGGTTTTATTCTTTTTATTCTGTGGAATATTTTTATTAGATATTTTCTTTATTTACATGTCGTAAGATATCTCCTTTCCCAGTTTCCCCTCCAAAAAAAAAAAAAAAAAAATATATAAGAGTTAAAAAAAATGAAAATCAAAAACAAAAGAAGAAAACACAAGAACAAACCCCTGCTCCCTTCCCCTTCCCCCTGTCCACCATCCCATCCTCTCCTGTTTACTGGCCCTAACACTCCCCTACACTGGGTGGGGCATAGAACTTTCACAGGGCCAAAAGCTTCTCCTCCCATTGATGACTGACTTGGCCATCCTCTACTGTACATATGCTACTAGAGTCATTAGTCCCATTCCATAACTATGTTAGTTTTCCATATCTGAATGTAGCTATTACACTTATTTTGTAGAGGAATCTGTATACAATAATGCCATCAACTAAGTTGAGTTTACACAGCTCATAAATAACATTGGGCATATTCAGATTTGGCCTTCCTAACTCCAAAGTCCATAATCTAAACCAATCTTGAAGTGTAATACTTGCATGCTATACTTTGATGAGAAAGCAAATGAGTGGTAATGTAAATCTATACTACAGTGTCATAGCTCTGTAGTCCTCTCTACACTACTAAAAGAAAAACTTGGCTCTAAGCCCACTGTGTGATGTTGAGTTCACTCCTCCCATCTACACCACATACTCTAGACAAGTGTTGACTAGTATACTATTTTTGCACTAGCACAAATACAGATTTAGATAACCATCAGGTCTCAGTGCACAGGTACTCCCCCCAAAGGAAGACATTTCAGATTCATGGAAGGGTTTTTCTAATATGCAATGGCATTTCTGACAGGACTGAGACTTGCCTTGAGCAGGAGGGAAGCAAGGATGATAAATATTGAGCCATTTCTCAGGCTGCTCCTGTTCAAAATGCAAAAACAGTCAGTCTCATTAGCAAATACTGGATCAAATATTTCCAACGTCCTCTCAAGATTTCCAGTGCCATAGTACTAACATTAGGCTTTTGGATGAGATGTGATCCCCTGCCAAAGGTTTTACCCTTTATCACTTACTAAAAATTTAGCTCAGCAATACTCATCAATTACTCAGTACTTAAAACACAGGGTTATGCATTTATAATTAATACAGATTAGATATTATTTTCTATACAGTTTGGACCAGTCAATTTAGAAAGCCACACAGCTGTTCAATAATGCAAATGATGCCTATTTAAATTAGTGTACTACAGGCATTTTTTTTTCAGAAGAAGCAGCAAAAGAGAGTTGGAACAGCATTACCCTTAAGTGAAACCTATTTCCAAATCTGAACCTGTTAATTATTAGCTAAGTAAACATGAGTATAGTTTTACCTTTCTGAACTCCTATTTTCTCAATTGGGGTATAAGGACAAGAATCTCTGCCATAAAGAATGCTATAAGCATTAGAGTGACTCTATTTAGAAGAGTTGGCACACATTGGTGGCTTAATAATGGTACTCACATTTATTTTTATTATTCTTTTCATCATGTGGAAGATATTATTGATTCCCCCCACTGTGCTAAGAGAGGGAATGCAATTTTGGATCCAGGCCTTGGAAGATAATTAAGTTTTGGTCCAGTGGATAAGTGAGCAGCTTTACGGCCACGGAATGCAGTAGTCCTTAATATATGTTTTCGTGCTTTCTGCAAATATTTATTGAGTTGTTGTTTCAGGTCCTACAGAAAGAATGAAGATGCCCTCCATTCTGTTGTCATTCTTTACAAAGTTGCTTTCTGTCTCTTCAAGATAGAGTAGCCATATGCTTCAGTTTCAAAAATTATATTTGTACCTTTCAAAATAAGTTAAGAATAACATCCCTTGTGACCTCTTGAAGAGTTTCTATTCCTCACTCCTATTGTTTATATAATAAAGACATAAATCACTAGCATAATGTACTGCAGGAATTATTCCTTCTTTAATGGTCTGAACATACACACACGTACACACACACACACACACACACACACACACACACACACAAAATCATGCACATATTCGCTGCCTCTAAAATTCAATACCATGAGGATAATGACCACATTACTCATTATCTTCTCATTATTAAATTTGGTCCATAAATCTCTTTGGTATATTACTTGAAAAATGATTTAGCAGTGAAAACTGTTTAGAATGTAAAACTTTGCTGGTTCAATAAAACAAATTTGACTCAGTGGCCCTAGAAAACATCTTCCTTCATTGTACATGACATGACAGTTACATGAAGTAGGAAATACTTTGATACCATATATATATATATATATATATATATATATATCATGATACATATATGTACATATATACATGATAGATAGATGATAGATAGATAGATAGATAGATTAAACACTATCCTCAGCACCTAACTTGCAAGGTTTTGTTTCCCATAATGAGAAAGTGAGGCATAGTTTTAGTTAATATTTAAATATGTGACTAGAACAAACTGCTTTTTCAGTTTCCAAATATAAGGAGATATTGATGGAGCATGGAGTAAGTTAAACAATTAGTCATTTTTTGTTCATCATAAAATGGCAGTGAGCTTTTATCATTTGGGAGACTTCACTCATTTATATTCTCCATATAAAGAAGCATATAGCACACCTGTGATGAGCAGTCAACAATGTTGCATGATATCAACATACAAAATGAAACAGAAAATAAAGGGTAACTTTCATCTCAAGATGCTTACAGATTAATAGACAAAACATTTATCTTAAAAGTCAGTCCTAATACACTCTGGGTAATCAATTAGAAGTGAAACAAAGAAGAGGCAATTAATATCTGATTATCAAAATATTTCATAGATACTTTTTTTTTTTTTTTTGGTTTTTCAAGACAGCATTTCTCTGTTTAGCCCTGGATGACCTGGAACTCACTCTGTAGACCAGGTTGGCAACGTACTCTTAGAGTGTTCAATAAGGTTGTCTTAAATTGCTACTCAATTGGCAACATATCTACTTTCTCACACACTCAAGGAAGCAGATTGAAACTCAAATGAGCATGTTGCATGATAACTTTGAGAATTGATGATCTAGTCAGTTAAGTGAGTTGCATTACTTCAAGATAATTATTTCCAATTTTACATCTATTAAAACCCCAAATGGATCTATGAACTAGTAGGCAAATTGTCTGAAATTAGTTTTGATGTCATTTTTTGCATGATAATAAAAGAAGATAAATTTTAAGTCACAGACATTAGATTTCCTAAGTCACAATGAACATTTATAATACATTTTAGACAGATTAATATTAATTACCAAGACTCTTCAAACTATTCCACAAAATAGAAACAGAAGGTACTCAACCCAATTCGTTCTATGAAGCCACAATTACTTTTATACCTAAACCACACAAAGACCTAACAAAGAAAGAAAACTTCAGACCAATTTCCCTTATGAATATCGATGCAAAAATACTCAATAAAATTCTTGCAAACTGAATCAAAGAACACATCAAAATGATCATCCACCATGATCAAGTAGGCTTCATCCTAGGGATGCAGGGATGGTTCAATATATGGAAATCCATCAACATAATTCACTATATAAACAAACTCTCTCTATATATACAATCATCTCTGTAGATGCTGAGAAAGCATTTGACAAAATCCAACATCCCTTCATGATAAAAGTCTTGGAAAGATCAGGAATTCAAGGCCCATACTTAAACATAGTAAAAGCAATATATAGCAAACCAGTAGCCAAGATCAAACTAAATGGAGAGAAACTTGAAGCAATCCCACTAAAATCAGGGACCTGACGAGGCTGCCCACAGATTCAATGCAATCCTCATCAAAATTCCAACTCAATTCTTCTCAGACTTAGAAAGAGCAATTTGCAAATTCATCTGGAATAACAAAAAAACTAGGATTAGGGAAAACTATTCTCAACAATAAATGAAACTCTGGTGGACTCACCATCCCGGACCTTAAACTGTACTACAGAGCAATTGTGATAAAAACTGCATGGTATTGGTACAAGTGACAGGTAGGTAGATCAATGGAACAAAATTGAACACCCAGAAATGAACCCACACACTTATGGTCACTTGATCTTTGACACCTACCTGTGACTATAGCAGAATATAATTATAATCATTTCATTGACATTTTTCTAGTCCTGTTTGCTTCTATCTTGGGTCTCTGGGATGTTCTGCCAATGGTTCCTGGACATAAAATGCATGACATGATTTATTGCACCTATGTGAATATTTGTTAAACTAAATTCCTGCTAAATTACATGGGCAAAGGGAAAAATGAACCTAATAACAGGAACCAGAGGTCTGACCATGGAATGCTTTCAGGCACCTTATTTTTTTCTTGAAGTTAAAGATATATTGCTTAAGAGAACCTCTAATAGCAGTTATACTTAGAGGAAAGGGATTAAAGTCACCTGAAATAAAGAATATAAAAAGAAGAAAGCCTACAAAAACTTTGAATTTCACTTCAAAAAAGATGGCATTGAAAAAATACCCACTTTATAAGATGTCACTCCCAAGTAATTATCAGACCTTTTCTTATAATTCTTCAGTCAACCTAAGTTCATGAATACATGCACCCCCACAAAAAAAGTTGACAGTACCACACTTTACATCTTTCTGTCTTATATTTTAATATATTACTTGCATCAAGATTCTGTTCACTGGTTTATACGCTCTACCCTGTTCTATTTAGGGCAATGTAGTTCAAGAATATTGAATAAGCATCTAGGTTCATAAGTAAGTCGAAAAGAAAGGTTTCTAACTCTATGTCAAGCACATTGTTTTGTTCTTTAAAATGCTGGGAAATTAATATTAATCTGCCCAAAATGTATTATAAATGTTCATTGTGACTTAGGAAATTTAATATATGTGGCTTAAAATTTATCTTCTTTTATTATCATGCAAAAAATGACATCAAAACCAATTTCAGACAATTTGCCTACTAGTTCATAGATCCATTGGGGTTTTAATAGATGTATAATTGGAAATAATTATCTTGAAGTAATGCAACTCACTTAACTGACTAGATCATCAATTCTCAAAGTTAACATGCAACATGCTCTTAGAGTGTTTCATAAGGTTGTCTTAAATTGCTACTCAATTGGCAATGTATCTACTTTCTCACCCACTCAAGGAAGCAGATTGAAACTCAAATGAATGAGAAATTACCATGAATTTCAATCTAAGTGATCATTCAAACTGTTTTTTCAAACTTCTATACCTAAATCACCATTAAGAAACATATTATATTTTCATTATAAATAAAACTAATGAGGGTTCCATGTTCAAAATATTTCCATTGGTCAGATAAAAGTTCTGTGTTCTGTCCTGTTAGGAGGGAACATTTTATGTGAATAATAATAATAAGCCAGGCCAAGAAAGACAAATACAGCCTTCTTTCTCTCAGATCCAGTATTTGTATTAAAATGAGAGACACACATATTATAGTAGAAAGGAAAATATTTGATGACAGGAGTGAGATCAGGTTGGGGAGGCTAACAAAAGGCAATGATGGAGAAGGTGAATAAATCAAGGTATATAATAGGGATACATGAAAATCAAAGAAAACCAATTGCCCTATATAGTTAATATGTATTCATAAAAACATTGCTTCAAATATGAAGTTAGTAACATGAACAATCGTTCAATCTCTCTCATCCATGATTCACAAAAACAAACAAACAAAAAAAAAAAAAAAAAAAAAAAAACATGATAATTTCAATAGTAACTAGTGTTATTCTAGTGCTTGAAAATTTGTCATTTGCTTTGTTGACCTTTAAACTTATGACTAGTAATCTTGTAATATGTTCAGTTACTGCTGTTTTATAAAGAATCAGTCTTTGGAAGTACATGCTGTAATGTAGGAAATTGCACTGACTGATAAGTTGGTTATTCTAAAATTGTAATGTCTACAAAAGCAAATAGAAACATTAGAAACAGTCAAATCCAACAAGAATTACCTCACAGCCCCTCCCCATGTTGGCAATCTAGAATTAACCTGGGATTTATAATTCTGATTGGTTTGTTCTGCATCAATACAGTTAATTAATATATAACTCCAAATTAGCTTTGCAGGCAGGGGAATGTCTGTGGGTTTTTTCTTGTCCTCCCACTAAATAGAGGACATTAAATCATTATAACTTGTAATAGTTTCTAATTTGAAGGTGGAAGTATTAGCTCAGAAATGCATAAAATATTCATTCTGAGCTTGAAGGTCAATAGTTGCACATTGGATTTTTTTTCTTTCCTGCTGGTCATTTTGTAATACATTTTAATGGTTACCATAGTATCTTTCTTCCAAAGTGAATTATGATCTGAACTTCAGCTCCTCTTTGTTACTTAATCATGTGGTAGCTAGGAGACCAGATTGTCAGCTTTATTTTCCAAAGTTAGAAAAGTCAGTCCAGAGAGGTTAGGTGACTAGCCAAAGACCACACAGAAAAATGGACTGAATATTGGACTTCTTTGATTGGAAGATGTCTTAATGGGAGTTCATTAATCTATAATCTATTTTTCTGATTTATCTATGTGTTTTTTCTCTCCTCTTAAAATTCCAAAAGCTTTAACATTTGGAGTCACAGCATAGAACACATGGTTCCACCAGGAGAAAACATATTCTGTAAATAAGATCACAATTACTGGCTGAGGAGACTGGGTCTCACTATTGCAGTATTTTATATGCCGGATGAGCAATTCATTAAAACAGATATCTAATGTTTTAATCACTCTGCCAAAACACCATCTGTTTCTATCCCAGCCTCCTTCCAACCTTAAACAGCCTCTCAATACCTTCTGCCATGGTCCCAGACAAGCTTTGGTATGAAAGATTGGACAGCTTGAGAGTGGAATATAGGAGGCCTGGGCAATAACTCATCTTTGGGCTGGACAGAGCAAGCTACTGGATCCTGTGACTAGGCACATCTGGGCTCACTGGGAAGAGTCCTAAATCTGGAAGGAAATGCCCCCTCTCTTGATCAAAGCAAAATTTCTTGCTCTTCTTATTCCTCACTCAAAATGCAAAACCAATCAACAAAGAAATCTGAGACGTGGTCAAGAGGCCAGGAATATACCACGTAGATGAAGGGATCTGATTTCTAATACTTTGAAGCCTTTTCAAGATGAAAGGTTTCAAATTGCTATTAGTGATGCTTTATTTAATAGAATTCTACAATGCCCTTTGTATACAGCACCTCATTTTCATTCTAAAATAATATTAATCTGTTATATATCTGCTTTCTGTCTTATGGACAAATCTGATAACACCCAGGTGGCTTACTCTGAGTTTTAAGTCAATGTTTTGTAAAAATGAGGCAAAAACTGATATAGCCTCTTCATTTTATGGCAAGTCATGTATCTTTGACAACTATGTTATTGTCCAAACTCCATCATGCTATAAACATGAGAGCAACAAGCTGCTGACAAGTATAATCCATGCTATTTTATATGGATTACAATATTTATTTCTCCAGGGGTTTTGTAATAATCTATGCTTACTCCCTTTTGTCCCCAATTACAATAGATGAAGTTTGTGGTAGTTGCCTAATTTTTTGTTTTGAGAAATAATAAAACTACATAAAACTACCTTCTTCTAAAGCATTCAGCAGGCTGTAACATCATAGATCCTCTGAGATGCCAGCCAAATCTTTATCTAAATAATGTTCAGCAAGGAATACTACTCCTAGGCCTTGGTAAATCAAGTATATATTTGTTTAGCTGATAATCAAGGAAGAGAGAGTTTAAGTTTTTGGTGGTGGTGTTGTTTCTCTTTATCATCTTATCTACAGGATTGTAAGGGACATTGTCATGATGAGCAACACAGTACAGCTTCCTCATATCTTTGTACATTCTGTGTTTAGTAAAGTTAAAATAGTAGATTGGTCAAGCCAAAAGACTTGGTTTTCATGCTTAGTACCAGAATTAACCATAAAATCTCACTCAGAACTTGAAAACCTTAAAAGTAAAACATTAGACTAAGGAATTAAGCATGATGTCCTTGTGTGAGGGACTCTGTATTTGCACATGTCTGCTGGGGAGGTTAACACTGACTCCACTGTCACCACAGTTCAGGAGATCCAAACAGACTTAGTTTTTCTCCCTGTCATCATTTTAGAACCCAATGTAAATGTGCTAGACTGAGAGGCTGTAGATCCAGAAGACTCTATGACTTTAATAATTTTGTCATTTAGTCACTGGGAATAGAGTCTAAAATTCTCACTGGCGAAGGTGATCTCCAAACCTTCAGCTATCCAATGTCGCAGCTTTTTGTTCATGCAGTCAGATCTTTCACATTTCTTAGCCTTATTTTTCCTTTCTAATTTTCTTTTCTTCAGATGTCACCTTAAAACTTATAAGCCTTCATTTCCCCAATATCAGCATGAACCACAGGCTCATTTTTCTCATCCTAACAGTAATGCTGAAGTAGAATTTGTCTCATTTCAAATGTGAAGTCAATATTTTCATTCCCATTTTCTCACTGGTGCTGATGCTCACCCTGGGCCATAACAAACAAACAAACAAACAAAAAGTGAAATAAAATGTTTCCTTTTAAACATCCTATTGTAGTTTGCATCTTAGTACACTGCCCTCTACCCACACTGTACCAAAGACCATGCATTAAGGGCCGTTTTTCTGCTTGAAACAAACTGTTGTGTACTGTTGTAATCATTAAGAGCTGCTTTATGGCTAGGGGCCTTTAGGGATATGGGCCTTGAGTCCAGGACTCTTTTCTCTCTCCTGCTCCTGCATATGAAGTAAATAATTTTGTTATAGCAAATATTCCCACCATGATGCGTTCCCTTGTCAGAAGCCTCACAAAGCAGAGCAGAGCCATCATGAACTGAAATCTATAAAGCCATAGGTCAAAACAAATTTTTCCTCTTTTGCAAGTTGATCATTTCAAGTTTATGTTACAGAAGCCAGTTAATCCCATATCTCTCAGTTCAATGAGAGTGGGAGAAAACATGTAGAGTATTTTCCCCAAGTGTTAACATTTGAATAAATCCTATTTCTTATGTTTATTTTTATATAGACAATTATATCAGTATCACAAATAATGGATATCAAAATTGATTGCTTATTGAAGAATAAAAATCCTAATCCATACCATAAACTTCCATGTATAAATATGGTAGAATCAATGTAACTTTTCTCCATCTCTAATTTTATTCCCTTTGAACACTCTATTAAACTAACTAACTAATCTGCTCTACTTGACCTTGTTCCTTTTCCATAGCTGATACTATTATATTTATCTGGACATCCTTTCTGAGGCTACTTCAAATCACTCTAAACTGCTATGCCTATATCAGGAATACTACCAGACTTGTATGATCACATTTCTGGCACCAACACATTATAGCCCCAGCCTGACTACTAGTAACACCCCTGCCATAAACACCAACACTTGCAGATCCTACTCAAGATCTAAGATGATTTTTCTCTTATCATTGTTTAGGAAACAGATTTCTGTCCCTAAATTAGCAGTGGTTCACTTTTAGCTTCTACTGGATTTGAGAGTTTTATAAGCTTTATTGTCTAGTTTTAAGAAAAAGAGATTTGATTTCTTCCAGTGGTGAATCTCTCTGGTGTTCCCTGTCACTTAAATATTCTTTCATCATTCCTATATTTTTCATATTTATCTTTTGTCATCATATAATATACAGTATGACATGAATCATCATCACTTATTTTAAGAGTAAAATTTAATGGTATTAAATAATCAACAATGATAGACAAACATCCTTGCCATCCATCAGAACTCTATTTTTTAATTTTCTTATTAATTAATTTATTTTTACACTACATATTTTATTCCCCCCACTCACCTTCCAAATGCTCCCCTCCCATACCTCCTGTCTCTACATGAATGTCCACACTTCCCACCCCAACTGACCTCTAAACTCCCTAGGATCTTCAGTCTCTTGAGGGTTAGGTACATGATCTCTGAATGAACACAGACCTGGCAGTCTCCTACTGTATATATGTTGGAGGCCTCATATCAGCTGGTGTAAGCTGTCTGTTTGGTGGTCATGTTTGAGAGATCTCGGGGGTCCAGGTTAATTCAGAGTGCTGGCCCCTACAGGATCGCCCTTCTCCTCAGCTTCTTCAAGCTTTTCACTAATTCAACCACAGAGGTCAGCAGCTTCTGTCTACTGGGATTCAAAGATCTGCTTTTGACTCTTTCAGCTGCTTATTGAGTCTTTCAGAGGGCAGTCACGATGAGTCCCTTTGTTGTGAGTGCTCCATAGCCTCAGTAATGGTGTCAGGCCTTGGGACCTCTCCTTGAGCTGGATCCCACATTGTGCCTGTTGCTGGACTTTCTTTTCCTCACGCTCCTCTCTATTTGCATCCCTGCAGTTTTTTTCAGACAGGAACAATTATGTGTCGGAATTTTGACTGTGGGATGGCAACTCCCTCTCTCACTTATGTCCTGTTTTCCTGCTGGAGGTGTGCTCTATAAGTTGGCTCTCTCTATGTTCGGGCATTCTAACTAAGGTCCCTCCCTTTGAGTCCTAAGAACCTCTCAACTCCCAGGTCTCTAGTGCATTCTGGAGGGTCCCTCCAACCTCCAATCTCCTGAGGTTTACTGTTCCATTCTTTCTGTTGGCTCCCAGGGCTTCAGTCCTTTTCCCTCACCCAAAACCAGATCAGCTTTCCCTTTCCCTCCACTCCCTCCCTCCTGTCCACTTTCCCTCCTGGATTCCTCCCTCCTTCCCCACATGTGCTTGCTTTCTTCTCTCTCTCAAGTGAGACTGAGGTTTCCTCACTTGGGTACTTCAGCTTGTTGACTTTTTTGAGTTCTGTGGACAGTATCTTGGGTATTCAGTACTTTTGTTTTGTTTTGTTTTGATTTGATTTGATTTGATTTTTGTCTTTTTGTTTTGTTTTGTTTTGGGAGGTTAATATTCACTTATTACTTAGTATATACCATGCTTTTGGCAAGAATTAACCTATTGAGCATGAGCTCAGAACTCAAGACTGTTTAAATATTTCTCTCTAGTTAATACAAATATTGAGCACATTGTAATGAATTTATTAGATTTTTTTACCTTATTTAAGAATTACATA
>JADRCD010177734.1:0-13035 GCA_019843815.1 Montemys delectorum
CCGCTGAAATAAAGACAATCATCTTCTCATAAAAGGCAGCAATTAGAGATTCTGTTTCCTTGTCTCTGGTTCCCTATGATCTTTGAAAGGCTCAACTTTTTTCAACACTCGACCTTACTTTCTTGAAGTTCTCCATACTTTGGTTTAACTAGTATTCAGCATTTTGTTCTTTATCTTCTTTCACACTTACCCATTTCCTCAATATTCAATGCACAGTGCTATTCTTCTGTACCATGGGGGTCGTA
Organism: Montemys delectorum; assembly: GCA_019843815.1. NCBI lineage: Eukaryota > Metazoa > Chordata > Mammalia > Rodentia > Muridae > Montemys > Montemys delectorum. Next base: position 246 of record JADRCD010177734.1, read on the forward strand.
TTTAGCTGATTTCTTTTTTCCAGTTTTCCTCTGGAATGTAACAATGCTGTTATGGTCAGTATGAAATGCCCTTCTAAGGCCCCTGCATTTGGAGATGTGATTGCAGCTGGCAGCGCTACTTTTGAGCACTGTGGATCCTTCAGGAGGTGGGACCTCAATGGAAGAAGCGAGTCACGTGGTCTGTTTCTGTTACCTGGTAGGCTGAGAATAGAACAGGCATTGGTACCCGTTTTCACCATGGTGGTGCTGCCAACTGGCATGTCCTCACCCAGAGGGACTGTATCTCTACAATCACTTCCCATGTGAATCCCTTCCTTGTAAGGATGATTCCCATCAGGTTCTTGGTTAAAGGAACATAAAATGAACAGAAAAAGTAACCAGTGCACTAGCTTCTCAAAACTACTTGCCATTTACAATATGTTGATCCTCTGCCACCTGGGTGCTCACTGCTAGTTCCTGTTCTTCTTTTGTATGCCTGGGACACACTAAATCTTTCTCTCTTCACATATGTTCATACTTTTCTCTTTTTTTCAAATTTTATTTAAAATTGGCCTTCTTAATAAAACCTGTGTGTAGCTTATCTATCAGTATTAGTATCCCTGATAAGATAAATAATAATTAAGAAAATGTGCTATTTCCACTATAATTATTTTCCCTCCCTGATATATTTTCTTCTCTATCATTTACTTTATTCACACCATCATGATTATAATTTAAGATACCTTAGGGGGTATGGAGATGCCTCAATTGGGGGCATTTTCCCCAAAAGCACGAAGGCATGAATGCTGACCCTATAATTTATGTGAAGAAGCCACAGATTGTGACACCAAGTTGTAATCTGTGTGCAGGAAAGATGGAGGCAGACAAATCTATGGGGCTCCCTGTTTAGGCATGGACTACTCCACAAGGCCAATGTCATTGGGAGACCAGTTATTTAGAAAAATAAAAAAGAATGGAGTGGGGCTGAAAAATGACCCAATCTCACATGACCTATACTCAAACACATACATGCACATGAACACACAAACTAAACAACATAGTTCTATATCTCCAGTGTTTATTCCTTTCCTTCTCTTTTCTTAAAACAAGGTTTTACTACACAGCACAGGCTAGTCTCATATCTGCAATTATCCTAATATTACTCCCCTAAATTGTGAGATTACAGGTGTATCCTTCCGTTTTGCTGGTTTTCAAGATGGTATTTAGTATCTATTTTTCTTTATGATGTGTCATGTAAAAGAAAGGCACTATATATGAAGCGTAAGAAACTGACCATTGTGTAGCTATTCATTTTTGTAATGTAATAAAAATGAAGAGAAAACTGCTGACAGAAAATCATGTTACCTCCATATCTCTGTGATCTATTCTCTCAAAATAACACATACATCTCTGATTTGTTCTTAAAAGTAGAGACCATATTTCATAAATCAACATGGAAAAGTTCTCAGTAGAATCCAGAAATGAGAACTACAGATATCATTTTCCTTTGTGTTGAAACTTATCAGACATGACAAGAAAAGACTTAGAATGTATACACCATTATTATTACTGTATATGAGTGTTTTTACCCTTGAAAAATCCCAAAAGAACCACTGAAATTAAAAGACCATTCAGCACAAGAGAATGACATAGAAACAAAATAAGAATTTAAAAAAGACTTCTTGTGCAATAGATTTCAAGTATACCTCCCATGGTCTTCACACAGACACTTGGGATTTAGTTTCTTTAGAAGGATAGCTTTGTTGTTGTTATTGTTGTTGTTGTTGTTGAGCAATAGCAAGTGATAGGACCACTCAACAAAGCTGATCATGAGGGAGCTCCATCTTAGTTACTTTTCTGCTACCATGTTTAAATGCCATGACCAAGACAACTTACAGAAGGAAGAGTTTATTAGCGCTTATAGTTTCAGAGGGAGAGTCCAAAATGGCAGGGGAAAAAGCCAGAGCAGGGTGCTGACATCATGTCTTCTACCAAAATCATAAGCCAAAGAAAGAATAGATGTAGAGGGAAGCTTTAAACCCTCAAAGGTGGCCTCCAGTGATATCACTCTTCCAGCAAAAATTCATTCCCCATAACCTCATTAATAGGGCCACACACAGAGATCAAGCATTCAAAGGGATGGAGCCAGTGGGGTTTCTCACTCAAACTACCACAAATTCAGGCACCTCTTCCGCAATGTATTGGCAGCCACTACCGTCTTGAGAGATGTGGGCAGCTAAGTGTTGTCTGGGTGTTTGAGGAAGCCTGGAGTGGATGTGTCAACAGCAAATGGAATTTGGGGTAAATGTTGATTGTTTAACAGGAGGGAGCATTGCCTTGTCAAGAACCCCATTGTCTCAGATGTATGGGAAGGATTCCTCTGGTTCACATATGATTGTTGCAGTGTTTGCAGTTATCAATCACACCCAGAGGACTTCAGTTTGAGAATATTTAGCCACATAGACCTCAAGCATAGACTAGGCAACTCCTCCCTTAGTGCTATATTGAATAAAGATGCTGCGGCTTCAGGTTATTGTTGTATAGTTGGTTTGAAACTACCCCTAGTAAGCCTCATGGAATCTAGGGAGACAATCATATCAATGCTGTTTGTACATATGTTATATTGTTGTTTAGGTGCTCTTGTGTGGCTCCATCAGAATGAGCACATCTCACCTGCTCTCAACCAAGTGTCAGTCCTTTCTCCATTTCTGTCTTGCACTGGTCAGTGTGGGCCTGTGTCCCAATGCTGCTGCTGAGGCTGCATGTTAGTTAGAAGGAGGCAATGCATAATTATGAGATATTTTATTATAGGAAAGGGAAAAGAGGCTGGCCATGTGGAGAGAGAGAAGGGAGAGGAAGGAGAGGAGAAGAAAAGGAGAGAGAGAAAAAGGAGAGGAAGAAAGCAAGAGAGGAGGAAGGCAAGAAAGAGAACACAGAGAAAGAGATGAAGAAAGGAAGCAAGAGAGAGGGGAGGGACGAACCACCCCTTATATTATGTGAGGCGGGGTTATCTGTCTGTGGAGTGGGGCATGCCTGCCCGTGGTCAGATGACTGGGGGTAGGGTCCAGTTAGAATGCTGGGAGCTTGGGGCATTGTCTACATGACAGAGCACACATATCCTGTGGGGGACTGTGAGAGGTTGTGACCGAAACAGGTGCCAGGGTCCCCTGAGTTATGGCCAAACACCTTCTGTCCCTTGCAGGCAGAAACTATCTCCCACTGAGGCTCCAGAGTTCCAGACCTATTACTCTATTGGACCCAGGTTGCCTGAACAGACAACTGCCCTGCAGGTCAGGATTCTAGGAATCAGTAGTATTGGGAGCAGCTGTATTGTGTCTACCAGTGTTGGACCTCCAAAATACTATCACTATGGACAATACTTCTCTGCCATTTGCTAATTGTATAGTTTTAGGCATTTGGTTATAGCAACCCCATTGTAAATGGTGATATGAAGACAGGTAAGCCAAACGTTTCATCACAGTCCAGGGATGGCATTAGGTAACTTATGAAATTTGTGCTTGCTATGGAGTTTAGCTGGTTTAGGTACAATAAAGCCTTTTAAAATTGTAGGCTACTTGAGTTGTTTTGAATGATTTTTAAAATGTTACCAGTAGACAACAAGGAAAACATCAGCACTATTGAGTCAAGAAGCAAAGGATCCACCAGAGCTTCTGAGGAAACACTAAGCTTTGTTAGTGCCAGGGGAAAGAGAGAAATTCAGACTCAAAGTGTAGCTGCAAAGGTTGGCAATATTGACAAAGAGATTGAGTGCCCAATGTCAGTTATTACTAATGTCAAAGTCAGGCCTCTAAAAGAAAAACAGAAAAATTGAGGTCACAGATATAGATGAGCCAGAGGAACATCACTGCCTTGGACAGAAACCCAGAATTAATGGGCATGTCACAGGCTTCCTTCTTTCTAAAGAGAGCATGATATCCATTCCAAGTTCTGGGTGACTTGTAGCATGATGTTTATCCTTCTTTGAAACTACCCCTAGTAAGTTTCATGGAATCTAGGGAGCCAATCAGGTCTATGCTGTACTCATAAGCTGAGACAATCCAGGAAGAAATAAGGGAAAGCCTAATTCCCTGCAAGACATGGTATTCTATTGGAAGAGTGCAGCAGAAACTACTGAGGGTCTTCAGGAGTTTGAAACTGAGGGTAGGAGATGGGAGGGGATAGTGGGGTTTGTTGTGATGGGTAAACTGTTTTACTTGATAGTCAGTGTTCTAGATGGGATATTTGCCTGGAGTGTGTGGTTATATGGACCTGGAAACTCAGACATGATGGATGGTTTTATTGAGTCCTGGAGAGATGCTAGAATACTTTTGATATAACAATAGATAAGTGCCAAAAAGGGAATATAATAGTGACTTTATTTTTGCTGTGACAAAGTAACTGAGAAAAGACACTTCAGGAAGGAAAGATTTAATTTCAATCAAAGTTCAAGTGTACAGTCTGCAATGACAGAGAAATTGTAGTGTGAGTAACTTGCAGCAACAGGTCACAATGCATCCAACTCAAGAAACGGAGACAAATACCAGTTCTCAATTAGCTTTCTCTGTTTATATAATCTGAGACCCTGGTTCATGGAAAGGAGCTGCCCACATGTATGATGGGTCTTCTTACGTCAGTTAAGGTCCTTTATATAATCTCTCCCAGAGGTTTACCTCTTTAGCGGTTCAAAGCACTGTCAAGTTGGGAATAGTAATTATCATGGGGAGGTAAGGAATATTATATTGACAATGTTAGGCCTGAAAATCCCTCCTTACCATATTTCCAAATGCCCAATGAATGTTTCTTTCTGAGGCAGGAGACAAACTTTCTTTAGCATTGCTAAAGAATGACTCACATTATTTAACTTATCCCTACAGATTCCCTTAATATGACAATTTCTCTTTTACGATGTCATGTGATGTTACTGAAATAAAGAGTAACAAAGATTTAAAAAAATGGCATTAAACTAATGAAAAATGCAACACTGCTTTATTATTATTATTATTATTATTATTATTATTATTATTATTATTATTATTATTATTATTGCCTTAGTCACTGTTTAATTGCTGTGAAGAGACACCAGGGCAACTTTTATAAGAGAAGGCATTTATTTCGGATCTTGCTCACAGTTGCAGAAGTTCAGTCCATTATTATCATGTCAGGAAGCACAGAGGTAAGCAGGTGGGCACTGGTGCAGTAGCTTGGAACCACATTGTGATCTGTTAGCAGAAAGAATAACTTTAGTTTTGGCATGGGCTTTTGAAAGCTCAAATCCCATCCCCAGTGACATACTTCCCCCAACAAGCCACACACTTTAATCCTTCTAATCCTTTCAAACAGTGCCACTCCTGCATGATGAAGCATTAACTCTATGGGGTTAATGCTTATTCAAACCATCACAGTTATTGGTTTGATTTTTTGTAAGTTGAAGTCTATGGTAGAATTTGTTGCCAAGAGGTTGAGCTGGCTACTATCAATGGAATGCTGGGATCTTAGGATTTCAAAGACCAGGCTGTTACACTTACACATGGGCAACAAACTGCAAGCAATCATAGAATTATCATCAGGATCAGACAGACACTCAGAAGCTTATTTGTATTTTTGGTACCTGATTAATAAAATGTGTTCTTTGAGACAAGAAGCACAGATCACTAATAAAGGCATTGTCAAGTCATAACAAATAAGAACTGTTGAGACAAGAATGTAAGTTACTCAGAAAATTGTAGTTTCTTGTTTATCTCAGTGCAAATTAAACTCACGAAGTTATGGCTGCTTTTGTGAACAAGCTTCATAGGCTTGAAAAAAGACCCTGAGACATTATAGAAATCATATATAATAAAAATTATCCAATCTTGGATTGAGAAGATGGTTTGTCAGTTAGGAGTACTGAGTACTCTTACAAGAAGACCTAGGTTAGGTTCTCTGCATCTACATGACACAATAATTCATAACTCCAGTAGTAGGGGACCCATCACCTTCTCTAGCATCTTCAGGAACCATATAGACACAGATACACACACACACACACACACACACACACACACACACACACACACATGCACACGCGCACACACACACACACACACACACACACACACAGAGAGAGAGAGAGAGAGAGAGAGAGAGAGAGAGCACAACACAGAGCATACTTCTGTACATGTAGGGAAAATACTCATGTATACAAAACTAAAAAACTTTTTAAAATACCCAATCCTTTCCCCATTAGACCTATGACATGTGTCAAATGGCTTGACCTAACATTGGTTCCTGGGAAAATGAAACACTATCATAGGAGTTATAGGATACTAATTAAAATGAGGATACTATTTAGGGCAAGGATTAAAAGTCAGGTAGAAAGAAAGCACTGGGCAAGTCTGTATCCTATAGAATAGCCCTGCAAATATTTTAGGATTAGTACTCAAGTTCTATGAAGGATATTTGGAAGTGATAAAGCTAGCAGCTGTCAGTATAATCACATGGATTCCTGACTAGAGAAATAAGAAGTATTATAGCTTTAAATGCCAACTGGAAGTCTCACAAACTCCTGGAGACTATGATGCCCCTGCCAAGATATATATCACATGTAGTAATGTCTTCTGGGAAGAAATGCTGGGGATTTCTGTGTCATTATTTAACCAACCTTTATAGTTCTTTCAAAAATGAGATAGAAAATGGTTCATGAAGATTGATGGTTATAAATTTTACCAGTTGAGGCTTCAATTTCTGCTGCCATGTTGGGTTTTTATTTGAGCAAATTCTTAAGGCTCTTGGTATCTCATATATAGTCACTGATCTGAACTGTATTTCTTTTTATTACTTCTCAGTTTAGTGAAATGAAATTATTTTATCTAGGCATAAAGATGATTACGTTATCATCCCATCTTGCTTAGATCATGCTAATTCCCTTCTCTGTCATAATATTTTACAGAAATATCAGTTATATGAATATTTTATTCCCTAGGTCACTGTATTAATAATGGAATACTAGCAAAGCCTGGTGATAAGAAAGGGACAGGTACTCTACATATCTTAGTCAACCATGCATGCTAGAGAGCAGAATTTAAGTATACAGAGGAGGGATGTTAAACGTAAGAGTGCCCAGAACTCACCACTATTATTTCACATTCTATACAGAAGAGCAAAAATGACCAAGAAAGCATGTGTTTGTCAAATTCTCAGCTCAAGTGTCATTTTGTGCAAACTATTCTGATTCTGTTTCTGTAAAGCTAAAACACCTAGCTCTGAAAATTAAAGGATAAATTAGGACTACCTTACTCACTGTGTCTTTCATAAAAGCAATAGAGGGATTTTACCTTTCTATTCTCATGATATTAGACACAAAACTATTCTTCCAACCTCTTAAGTCTTTGATTAAAGACTTTCGTCAAAGGATTTTGGGGTCCTTTTGATATTGATCACTCTTCTTACCAATCACATCAATAGATAAGCAATGGACTGTCTATAATGGCAAGAGTAGTAAGTAATCCAGACAAAGAAAGATAGGCCTGCACCTAGAGATTTCTTCATATCACTTTGAATATGTTTTTACAGTGGGAATTTTTAGTATTCAGTTGCTATAGCCAAAATCAATAAGGACAACTTGAGAATATGGACCCAGACTCACCAGATCTGGGGTCAGTATTCTCCTACTAGATCAGAAAAGCAAAATTCTAGAACTTGTATTATAGAACAAATTATTTGTGGCCTTTGACCTGATGTAGCAATGGGGGTGGTAGTTTATGTTCTAAGCTATCTTATTCCAAGTATTTAATACATTTCATTGGGTGCCACATTGTACTCTGCTCACTTTATGATTAATTGGGCTTGTAATCTCCCTTGCTTAGTTTCTCATACAAACAGAACACTCATTAGAGATACACAATTGCAGTAGCTTTGGCATGTAGTCTTCCCCCCAACACCTCATATTTCTAAGGCTTGGCTCTCAAATTGAGACTTGCTTGGATCCTCAAGAAACTATTTTTCATGGTGAATTAGTGCATTGATGAATTCATGGGTACATGAGTTATTAGTTGGTGGGTTCTGTTTCTAGGAAGTGAGTCACTAGAGATGTGACATTGACAGGTACATCCAATCCATAGACTTTCCTTTTAGATGCTATGTATATCCTGGCCAAAATAAGCTGATTGGCATTGCTCCAGCATGTACATTTCCCACTGTTATATCTGGATTCATCTCTGGCCCAAAGTGACAAGGCCAAATGACCACATGTTGAAATCTCTGGCACTAGGCAGCAGAATAAACATTTCCTACTTTGAGTTGTTTCCTAGGGGATTTTTTTTAGTACTGAAAACTGAACATTGCAAAAATGGAGAGCATAGGTCATTTGAGTGACCCACGATGTGGACCAAATCCAACACCTATTAAACACCTCCTTAGATTTTCAATTATGCACTTACTCCTTCTGCTTGTCAGCACCATAGCAACTGGATCTGTGTGGGCTCTGATTCATCCAACTTAGTCCCTATTTAATACAGTCAACTCAGCCAAGATGTTTTAAATTTTTTTTTATGTTTAGAGACCTTCTTGTTGATAATGCTATTGTGAAAACTCAGGGCCAAATATCTGTGATCAGTAACTACAGTAATTTAACTCCATATGGGAGAAAAACTTAGCCTAGTGGAATAAAGAACCTGATAAATGTTCATTAATTTCACAGAAAGGAAATTTTCCCATGGAGTCTTACTCTTGCCTATAAATATGAAGGGCAGCTGTGGTTTGGCTAAAGTTGATTGATCTTGGGAAACTTAGCAGAGAGAATTACTCCAGCATTTAGATCAGGGTCACATGTATTCTATGTGGCTTCACTTTAGACTGGCCAGAGTAGCAGTGACCTCTCCTCTTTGACAGATATAAAGAATGCAAAGTTATTGCTCCCTGCCTTGTAAGGTCTACCTCAGAATGATAGTGTAATTTCTAATTATACCCTACTAGCTCAAAGCCTTTACATGATGAAGACAACACATCAGAAGGTAAATAAAACTTTGTGACCATAAGACCTCACAGAAAGGAGTCAATATTTGTTGCTTAATAATCCAACCTACCACAATGTCTTTAAGATATGCATTAGTAATGTCTATGAAGGAGGCCACAAACTCGTGTTTGTGATCCTATCCAAGAAGTACAGCTTGGAAAAAATTATATGTCCAAACTTCTATCAATAGATGATTTGTAAAGTCATGCCAATTTCTGAAAATCTATACACTCAATAAAAAATAATGAGGCAATGCTTTAAATGTTCCCATGGAAAGATTGCAAGATATCTTGTTACATTTATGCACAGTGTATGTACGTTTGCTATAATTTTGAAGGAACTGCAGATATGCCCAAAGTACACACATTATCTGCAAAGCTGTTAAAATCAAGTCATCATTATTTTAACAAGGGGGAAAGTATGAACAGAGAAGAGTAGAGGAATTATGTCTTTCCTTTCCACTGCATTTTCTACTATTGAGTTTATTACATATTATGATTCAAATGAGCAAAAACAAAACAACAACATGTATGTTGGATATGTAATTCTTTTATTCCACTAGTCTATAATTTTCACAAGCTGAGACATTATGAATGGCTAAGATTTTCTATCTTGCTCTCTCTCACAAGCGAAGCTCCTGATAAATTGAATTCTATACAGGATTCACTATACCAGGGCAACCTTTCTTTTCTGCCCTGAAGTCTGCTTCATTCAATTTGCTACTTCTTTCGTTGGTACTTTTCTCCCACTATTTGCTCTTCTCTCACAATCCCTTATGCCAGGATGCTTTTCTATAGATTGCCCACATCACTTCCCTTGCTTTTTCTGGTTTTCGTTTTTCAAACACCTCACAATTACAGCAGACATTTCATTCTTGGACATTTTTGGCTACTCCATTACTGCTGACTTTCAAGACTTCATCTAGCTTCTGCCTTTTGCCATTTCCTGCTTCCTCACTTTAATCTCTCAATTGCCCACTTACCTCTTTCTTTCCCATACTTCTTAAAGAACGTGAAGTGCTTTTCTCCTACATGACTATACTATCCCAGACCTCTGCTGTGGCCCAGCTCTTAGGAGACTTAGGTCTGTTTCTTTTATGGCTCCAGTGTCTTCATAGGGTCAAAAGATTGTTTCAATCCGGGGTTTTGGCTTTTTCTCTGTCTAGTTGTTAGGAGCTGCATAATTCTCTTTTTAGCTGACCCTGAGTTAAGGCACTGCTTGAGCCCTAGAGTTGGCTCCTTCTGGAAGACTACATAAATTCCAACACAATATATCTACATTAGAATTGTGCCTTCAGGTTATAAAAATACACTTGTCAATATTATGGACCACTCTTTGTGCTCTTCAGAGAAAATTCTTGTTTAGGCATGCTGGGGCTCCTATATGTGGTTGTTGACATTTTGCTCCTGGTGCCATACATTTTAATATTGTCCACTGAATATTCTCTAGAAACATCCTCAAAAACCTGTGTAGAAGATTTATGAGTAGCTGTCCCAAATCTTTACCAGCATGCTTTCTATACCTTCATTTTCTAGTTTGAGTACCATATAATTTATTTTATGGCCTGAAGTATCTCTAAAACCATCCATTAAGCTTGCAGATATGAACTGATTTTATAGGAAAGATTAGTGGCCTCTTATGGGGCCAGGAAAAGCTTCCTGGGGCAGTAGAAAAAGTACAAGTTATTGGGCTGCTCTGACCCTTCCCAAATGTGTTCATTGTCTATGATCTACCAATAAAGTATTAAGTTCTTATACAACATAGAAATATATTGGACTTAGAATCTGCTTAGGTCATTGTGTCACAGTGTTCAAAGGTATTTGCATGTCTAACATGTTCTCTACAGTTTCTGGGTTCCATTATTCTCTAGATAATAAAGTGACCCCATCATCCTCTCTCACTTCCAAGATTCAAATAGGGACCAGGGGCTGGACATGTTGTCTTACACTGTACCCCTTTATTTCCAGAGGAGGCAAAATAAAATCTTTAATTATATAATTAAAAGACAAGCAATAAATATTCTTCTAGGCAAAGTGATTCCCAGTTTCTGATACCACAGAGAAAGGCAACTGGATAAAGTGAAAACAGAACTAAACAAACAGGAAGACACCATGTCTTTGGGGAAGCAAAGAAATAAAACCATCCATTTCTTTTTTGAGATATGGCTAAATAACCTTGGTAAGAAAACAGAAAAAGTCAATGAAATAACAACTTATGATTGAGACTTCAGCTTCCTAAATCCTGGCAAGCCCAGAACAACAAGTAACCCATAGGAACAAGATCCCAGCCAAGATGTGTAGTACAAAAAGCTATAACCCTTGGTAAAGTTTACACTAAACCCTTAGCTAAGAGTAACACGGGAGATAGATTGTCTTGCAAACAACTATCAATAGCTTGGAAAATGATCACTTAGCCATGTATACTTGCAAGAACAGCAGATAAGAGATAGTCTGCATTCAGGGGGCTTATTCTTCACAGGTCTGCCTAGCAAGACAAGGGATGGCTCTTCACACATTAGAATGCACCTGTTTGCAGGAATGGAAAAGAATCTGAGAGAATTTTGGGGTTTTCTGTTCACCTGAGCATGTGGTGACTCAAGCAATCAATACTATCTATTGTTTCAGTCTGTTGTGATGCTAGCAACAAGGCATTTCAATGTAGTAGTCCATAGAGGTTCTCTCAAGAAGACTTACCTGTCTCTAGACTGAACTTGAGTGAATAAGAAATCCTGAGTAGATTGAAAAATTGTTCCAAATCCAGACCAAAGTTATCATGACTCTGCATTTGAAGTAACTTTCTTTTTTTTTTTAAAAAAAATAGGTATTTTTTTTATTTATATGTAAATTTCTCCTTTCCCAGTTTTCTCTCCAACAAACAAACAAACAAACAAACAAAACCAACAAGAACAAACTCCTGTTGCCTCCTCCCTCCCCATGGCTGCCACCCCACCCTCTCCCACTTATTGGCCCTGGCATTCCCCTTCACTGGGGCACAGAACCTTCACTGGGCCAAGGTCCTCTCTTTCTATTGATGATCGAATTCGCAACCTCTACTATATGCATGCTGCCAGAACAATCAGTCCCACCATGTATAGACCTTGGTTGGTGGTCGAGTGCCTGGGAGCTCTGAGGGTACTAGTTAGTTCATATTGTTGTTCGTCCTAAGGGGTGGCAAGCCCTTCAGTTCCATAGAACCTTTCTCTAACTCCTTCATTGGTGATCATGTACTCAGTTCAATGGATGGCTGTGAGCCTATACATCTGTATTAGTCAGGTATTGTCAGAGCCTCTCAGGAGATAGCTATATTTAGGCTGGTTTGTCCTTCCTTCAGTCTCTGCTCCATAGTTAATCTTTGCAACTCCTTCTGTGGATATTTGGTTCCCCCTTTTAAGAATGAATGAAATATCCACCTTTTGGTCTTCCGTCTTCTTACGTTTCTTGAGGTTTGTGGGTTGTTCTTCCTGTATTCCAAACTTCTGGGCTAATAACCACTTATTAGAGGGTGCATACTATGTGTGTTCTTTTGTGATTGGGTTACCTCACTCAAGATGATATTCTCCAGATCCATTCATTTCCCTATGAATTTCACAAATTCATTGTTTTTAATAGCTGAGTAGTACTCCATTGTGTAGATGTACCACACTTTCTGTACCCATTCCTCTGTTGAGGGACATCTGGTTGTTTCCAGTTTCTGTCTATTATCAATAAGGCTGTTATGAACATGGTGGTGCATGTGTCCTTATTACATGTTGGAGCATCATTTGGGTATATGACCAGGAGTGATATAGCTAGGTCCTCTGGTAGAACTATGTCCAATTTC
>JADRCD010177737.1:0-20239 GCA_019843815.1 Montemys delectorum
ACACACACAATCAATAATTTTGATATGCCTTGACTAGCTCAAAGGTTTATGAGGTTGGGAACTCTTAAACCTCCCTGTGCCTAGCACACACCTCCTTCTGATATTCCTGGCTTAACACATTCTAAATCTATATTTTATCTTTGTTGCCCTATTAACTTCTGGGGAGCACCCCTATAGGGCCACATTCCCTTTCCACTTAAGTTGTTGCATGCTTTCTCTCCTACAGCTCATAAATCTGTTAGCTCTGCCTCCAAGTCATGGTGATTCTCCTCTTTCTTCCCTCTCTCTGGGTCCTTTGCCCTAGAAATCTAAAAGTCTCACTTCCAGCTCTGTGTCCAGTCATTGATGCATGGCAATTCTTTATTACCAATCATAACCAGCTGGGGGCAGGTACCCTCAGGTCTCGAAGCACAGCTTTTGAGAGCCAAATTAACACAAAGCTTAAAACCAATTCCCAACAAAGAAGAGGTCATGAATTTGAGAGAGAATAGAGAAGGTATAAAAGGGATGGGACGAGGAGAAGGAGATTTGGGAGTTACGCAAATGTAATACTCATGTATGAAATTCTCAGAATGTTTATATTAAAGTGAATTTTCATATTTTTGTCCAAAAAAAAGAAGTCAAAATTTGTTTAACTCGGGTAAACATCCTTAACCTTTAATCCTGAAAATACCTCTGTAACTCTGGTTTATGGTCACACATTACAGCTTTTAGTAGAAATTGGGCTTCTCGAATTTCAACACTACGACCCCAAATAAGTTTCTATTTTATTAGATTATCTGAGACTCTTTAATATGGCAAACTAATGCTATTATATGAAAAATATAGAGATGAAGTTGTAATATGACACCAGTTTAGTTAATAAGAATAAATTAGACTTGTAAAGCAATTAAAATTAGCATAATCACAGAAATGCTACATGGCAAATGTAGACATGACAGAGAATCAAATTTACAACTCACCATTTGTACAGCAGAGACAAAAAAATATGAGAATCAGATTTGTGTAGTATTGTACTTTAATAAGATATACATAAATGTAATATATAAATCTTATTATAACCTTATATAAAATTTAGGAACAAAGGTACTTTGTTATAATGATAGACTTGGCTTCTATTATACTATGTAAAATATATATATTTTACTACAGTAATATATAGTGGTGTAGACAAAATAATTTTATGTGTGTTCTCTTTAGCCTATGTTATAGAAAAAGGTCATATATACATATACATATATATACACATATGGAAAATAAAATATAAAATACCAAATTTAAGACTATAAATAAAACACTATGTGTCTGTGTCAATGTGAATGTTTGTGTGTATGTGTGTGTGTCAGCATGTGTAAATATAGAGTAAAAATTCTGTTACATTTTACTAAATATAGCTGTAGTTGGTGAAAGATAACGTGAGGTATGAGGTATTAATTTGTTTCATTGCAACAGCCACTTTATATAGGCACTGTATAACACTATGGTGTATACTTTAAGTATACAGATTTAAACTTGTTAAAAAGAAGTATATGTATTACATACATATTGTTTTGTCTCTGTGTACTTACCTGGCAATCAGGCCTTAAACATCTACAATATTTCAAGAGATGTGCCTTTGCATAGTTGTGAAATATACTAGAATTGGAACCTCCTCTAAAGCCTCAGGATGAAGGTTGGCAACTAGGAGAATCAACAGTGTGATGTCAAGGACTTTTAGTATACCTACTAGCTTTCTCAAACAAATGTTAGACCAATAGTCAATCATCAATGACATAATTCATTATACCTACACAATAAATCTTCTACAGAAGCACAATGAGAATAGTACTGGATATACAAGACTGGTGCGTATATATAGGCACAGCCATATGGTATATGTAGCATCTACAATCTCTCCTTGACATAGCACCGTATAGATTTCTTGTATCAGGATCTTCACCTATACCCCTTGTAGGATCTTTTCTCTAAATGGGTAAAATAGTTTCTGAGTTTGAAAACTCTCCAGAAATTAATCCAAATTCAGCAGCTGATTATGATAACTCCTATTTATTATGTTTGGTCAGAAACGCCAGACTGCCATGTAGAACTTTAACAAAGAAGAACAGTTGTTTTTATTGAAAAGCACTGACACTTCCCTTATGCCTTAGGATGCCTGATGGACATCCCTTGAGCAGGATCAAGCTAGCATCGCTGTCTTCACTCTGAGATGTCTCCTTTTTGGTCAGATTCCTATTCACTTCTGCATTGCATAGAGACAGGTTAATGAATATAGAATATAAAGACAAAACAAAAACAAAAACAGGGTCATGCAAGGTTAATTTCCTATAAATTTAGCTAATTTATCTCATTAATTTTCAAGAATGAGGTCATTAAAATGAGAATAGATAGGATTTGGGGCTTCAGACCACTTGGGAAGCTACACGGAGGTGTCATCATTACTCTCAACCAGCTGTCACCTTGGTTATTAAAAGAAGGAATCCTTCAGACAGAGGACCGCAGCATGATCCTCATCACAAACACCTTTATATGGAAGTAATTATTGTGTGACAATAGCTGAGAATATTCTTAAAGCAGAAATTCAACTCGCCACCCATGATCCAGAATCCTAATCAATGATAACAGCGACAGCCTTTCTGTTACAAAGAACTTACATGTGAGAATCCTCATTTCTTTAAAGAAATTAGGAAAGGCCTTGATAAAGGGGAATAAATTTACTTATACTTTTGTAAAACAGCAGAACGTCTTCTAGTTTTTCTTCCTCTCTGTACATGTTAGAATTTTATGCAAAAGATGAAATAAAAGCCAAAAAATATAGTATGTTAGGATGAATTGTCAGAACGATGCCCAGCCTATCATAGGATGTTTGTTCCTTCTCTAGCTGAGCCAGAGCTTCAGCCTTTCCAATCTCCCAACGTGAGATTTCTGAGGAAAGTTTAATTCTTTTGTGCCCATTGTTTCAATATCCTGGTAAAAGAGATGGGCCCGTGAATCTTTCCCCACCTAGATGGGTTCATCTGTAGTTACACTGTAGAAACAGAACCATAACAATTTGACCAAGACTGCTTAACTATCACTGTAACTCATCCCATACAGAAAGCATTTGCATGTTTGTACACACCAGAATGGGCTTGATGCTTGACTTCCTCTTCTCAATATAACCATCTTGAAGAAACTATCCATGCCTGTCTACTATCAATTTTCTGATGAAGCTCTGGTGAGAGACTAGTTCAGACCTCCCAAGATATAACCCTTAATCTGGGACTGTGGTAGCAGAACTAGTTGTGTTTTAGTTTAGCTGTGAACTTTTGCTTTTTGAGATAGCGTCTTATTTATCCCAGACTGACTGTGAACTCACTATAGAGCTGAGGATGACCTTTTAGTGTTCTTATGAACACCTACTTCAGAGTACTGATTAAAGGAACGCACCATCAAGCCTGGTTTCCACTGTAATGGGAATGAGAATAGGGCTTTGTGAATAGTAGAAAATCATTGTAGTTAGAAAATCTTCCCTAGACCAAAGTGGCATTTTAAAATTTTGGGATCTATTTTTATCTTTAGAATTTTTAAAAAGTAAAATATTTTAAAATAAAAATGTTTTAAAACTTCTTTCTCAAAATATCATTAGAAGATGTTCCACCTGCATTGGAGAAATGCTTGAGACTGAGAAAAACTACAAATATGACCTCAGAAGTATTGTGTCCAGGGGCAAAGAGAAGATAGGGAAAGCAATTATTTCTACATCCTTAGAGTGCTAATTGTGTTTATAGGTGGGGTGAATAAAAAAACCACACTGTTGAAAGATCTTTTAAATTAAGCAACAACCATTTTTCATACCTTAGCTCTGTTGAATTAAAATAATCACAATAGGACTTTTTAAATATTACTAAACCTTGACAAAATAAGAGGACATGACTGGCCAGTATTTGTACAATGTGGAAGGGGGATAACTATTTAGATAATGTGAATTTGTCTCCAGATTTACTTCTTCTGCACTGTGTCTCTGCCCCATTGCTGGTTGTAGGGCACATTATCCTGGACATTCTCAGAGGCATCCCCTAAATCCCAATATTCACTCCTAGTATTTCCTTTCCTTAAATTTTTGGTTCATGCTAGTGATAAGTATTAAACTCTTCCTAATCTATGTCTAAGACCTCCTTCTTTTGCCTTGCCAGGATAAACACTAACACATTTTGACTATTTACAAGCATAGTCTACCAACTCAATCAAAGTACTAAGGCTGTTTACTCAAGCATTATCCACAGCTGCAGGTACACTATTGATCATACATTGTTTGATATTAGCATACTCCTGTCACGCTGTCAGTTACTTTGATCATAGGAAGAACCTTAGACAAACTGTTGAGGATATGATTGATGGCTATATTGCAGATTCCATTTGTTTGAAGATAATTCTATTACCAGAATTTAAAGTAGCTAATGAACACTGTCATTTTGACAATATTTAACAAAATATTATCTCCTGAAATCATTTATATAATCCATAACTAGTGGATCAAAAAACAGCAATATAGCTTCATTTTCCTATGTCTAAAGCTTGAATTGAAAATGAGAAGATTTAAATATAAAAAGATGAATGTAAAATAATTTTTAATTGATGTGAGTTCCTACTGAAAGATATGCCATACTTACTCTATCTAATTGCCATCAGTTCTTTCAGTGTCTACAGATACTGGCTTGAGGCTCAATCAGTAGCCAACCAGCTGGCCAGTAGGAGACAAGTAACTAGAGTTGAAGTCAGCATGCCTATAAGATGGAATTATCTCCCAGTGAAGAAATAGATATACAGAGAGAACGCAAAACAAGTATGAGCTCCAAGACTGGCAAACTTGTTAGTAACATAATATTAAGCTTATACCCGCCAGATTAAAAAACAAAACAAAACATATTGATCAAATGTGGTTTATAAATGAAAACAGGGCAAGGTCAATGGGAGCAAAAGGAAGTGAATTTTAAAATAATATAAAGAAGAAAGCAACAGAGGGAAGAAGAATGGAGAAACAACAGAACAAAAAAAAATCAAGAACAACAACAAAATGATCCCCAGAACTAGGCTCTGGGGGATTCCCAGTGGATTTGTAGGCAATTGAACTCTAGTGCTTGTAGTCTTCCAAGTCTAGTTTGTGAGTGCATTTGTTATACTTTAGTGAATGTGTACAGCTTAGAGATGATTTTTCACAATGGAAATACAGTGAGATAAAACATTTCAGAACCCAGAAGAGAGTTTTAACCATCTTGTTTTTAATCACACATGACAGCACAAAGCAGTAGTCTGTTCTTTCTCACAAGATCCCAGGGCTCATTTTCTTCTTTACAATGGATAAAAAGTTTGATTCTTAGCACATGCAATCATCCTGATGATTATCTTGAAATTACTTTTATTTCTTTCAGGAGTATCTGATTATAAAAACTTACAATGAGCTGGGTGTAGTGGCACATGCCTTTACCCCAGTACTAACATGGCTGAAGTGAGTAGGAGGATTTCTGTGAAGTTGGAGGACAGCCTGGTCTACAAAAATGATTTTCAATAGATATTCATGGCTGATGGCTGTTACATAGAGAAACCCTGTCTCAATGACACCCTGCCCCTGAACTCCCCCCCTAAGACAACTTAGAATGGGAGGAAGGCCAGTCAATCTTCTGTAACAGTATCATAAATAGTAGCTTAAACTCCCAACAAGAATTCTCTGACCTACAGTCTATGGCTTGGTCACCTTCTGTTTTCTTAGTAGAATTCATCATCTGGAAAATTGGAAAACATACATGGCATGTCATACATTAAATATAATAATAATCCACCTACTTTTCAAAAGAAAGAAAACAGTAGAATATCTTGGCATTCTAAGAAGGGCCTTGGGGTTTTCTTGACTGTCTATAACACTGAACACAGTCAAGTCTATAGCACATGTCTCCATGCTATCTAGGGGTTATAAAGGAGGGAAATTCCACACAAGAATTTAAAAAAAAAAGAGTTTCTGTTTCATAGAGTGTATTATTCCTTGGGGTGAACAATCTCCATCTCTTTGTGACTAAATCAATCTTGCTAAGCCAGCTCATCAGTTCTGTTCAGAGAAACCTCCTTTTGTGTTCTTGCCTTTGGACTGCTGGCTAATCAGGCTCCTCCCTGTCGAGCCTTTCATCACACACTCTTTGTGACCGCGCATTTCACTGTATAGCAATTATTTTCCTTATCTTCCTTGGTAGCAAAATGTTGGTCATATTGATCACTTCTATACTGAACATCTTCTAGAACAGTGAGTAATAAATAGTAGTTTTCACTAATTTGGATGAATGTGATTAACTATGTTAGTATCTGCTGGTATAGAATCAACCAAAACAGATGTTCCCCAACCTGGAGAAATGACATCATTTGTTTGGCCATGCTGTATTGTATTATGCTAAATGAACCTGGTACAAAGCACTTGTAAATATTTTTAAATTTATTTTATTGGAAGATACCCATAGAAGGTAATAACTTGCTTAGAATATTTTGTGACCCTAGCTAGGGCTTTACCCTGCCATCACACACTTTGAAAAGAAGAGATAGAAATATTAAATCTGTAATATACAAAGCAGTAAATGATAGGCTCAGATGATTACGAGTTTCCCTGTTTACTTCATCCACGTTTAGCTTTTTCTGCTACTAAAACCAACCAGCTACAATTTTTATGTGTACAGATACAGTTCGATAAAAATAGGGCAATACTATATTTTCCTGTGTTATCTAAAATAACATCATATTCTGATTCATTGCCATGCTGACAAATATTCTCCTCCTTCATTTTTTTTAAATGACCTGTGCCACATCTTCTTTATTTAGTTTAACTTACTGCTGTGAACACTTCATTGTTACTGAGAAATTGTAAAGGGGAAGATTATTATAACAAATCTTGTTAATTTCTTGAATACGTCTACATTAAATAACTACACATTTGGCTATGCTCTCAGAAGAATTAGCAGCATATCTTCCAAAGTTTTCATGATCCTTTGTTAAATAATTTGATTGCAACAGGTTAAGAATGTCTTAAGAATGATGCTTTCTAATTCCTTTCTGCACTTTAACTTTACAAAGCTCTTCACCTTCAAAATCAATACGTGCCTTACGTATTTTTCTAACATGTCTAGATATTTATGGGAAATGTATGGTAATAAAGCACAGGAAGCAAATGGCAAGTTCGTACAGTGGTACCCTTGTTCACAGTGTAGAAATGCAGCGACTCTTCAGTAGAGCAGTGATGATCGATGAATAAAGAAGCCATACCTTTGCTGCTAGCACACCATGATAGAGAGGTAAGTTCCCTCTTCCTTGTCCTGTGTTCTGAATTGTCAGTGTATAGGTATGCAGAAAGGTAGAGTGAAAGCCCTGGGGTGGAAGGACTGGGGATGCTGAAGCTAATAGCTTGACAGTGGTGCAATCTTTTCCTGGGAAAAGCTGCCTGGGTCTGCACTTATCACATCCTGACAGTGAGCAGACTCCCTACAGCTGTCTCTATCAGCAACATCTTTTCAAAAATAATATTGTTCCAACAGTTAAGTTTTAAAAATGCTTAACTTTTTGCTGTTTGAACTTTTTGCCCCTTTTTGCATTATATCTTTTCAAACAAATTTCCTGTCAAGTTACAGTTTACATTATATTCACTTTAAACAAGTGTCTCTGCCTGTGACTAATCCAGAGATAATTACAGTGCCAATCCTATTGACAAAATCGAAACACCGAAATGGAAAAAGCCTACATTTCCACTCTCTTTTCCTAATAATATTAACCTGTCACTCAAGTGGTATATCAAAAATTCCCTGGCTTCCCTCCTTAAATCAAATTGCCCAAAGCCCTAAGAAATCACATTTTCATAAGCAACTTAGTCAGGCTACATCTACACGCCTCAGGAGTGAGATTACCATATTGCCTCCATCCCCAACTTCTCTTATGTGATATTAAAAATTTTGGAAACTGGCTTAGATAGGTTCATATCCCCAAGATTTAGAGGTAGTCCTAATTAGCTTCTCATGCTCTGGTTAACATGGAAACTACTCAGTTTCCATTTCAAAGGCACCATGATGGAAATGTGCATGTCTCTTATTTAAGAACCCCAACACTTGTATCTGCAGGTTTTTTTTTTTCCATATAAAAGTTCAGCATCATGGAGAAAAGAGCAAGTGAGAGAGTGATAAACATGAGGAATTTTCAAACGATGGAGAAAAACATTCATGAAACAATTTACACCTTGCTACCTCATTTGAATTTTAATAGGCAAACTTCTACAATATTCGTATGCTGGAAGGAAATATTGAGTGAAAAAAGTCACAGAAGACATTACCAGATAATTATCATAAAATTTAAAATGCATATTCCATTGTTCTTATACAGTGCTTTAAAAGGAATCATAGCATCATAAAAGATGCCGAGGTTAGAACAGAAATGCTGTATCAAATGTGAGATACAAGTCTTAGTATCTGGATTAAAAACTTTCCTTGAGTATTATATATGAAAGAACTTTCAATGATATGGGTAAATGATACAGCATTAAGTTTCAAATCAAACACAATAATGAAATATTTTATAAAATGTGGTACAATATGGACTAATTTCCTCTAATTTTTAAGTGTGTATCTAAGACAGAGAAAAATAAAAAGAAATCCAGAGAAGAGGAGGGAGAGAAATAAATACCAAAACCATTTTCAAGCCTTTAATTAATACGAGTGCCAGTCAATAACCTAAGTTCTATGTAAGAACATTTGAACGTCTGTGAAATCTTGCTGGCAGCAACAGGCATCTAAACACAGAAAGAACACAATGTCCAAACAAACCTAAGAGCAAATTAAAGGTCCACATTCCTCCAACGAAGTTTGGCTATGTGTCAGAACTAGGCAGTAACCTGCAACATTATGATGTTACAAATGAAATTATATGTGTATATTTACAGTTCAGTGAAAATATATGTGTTAAACATTTGGGTATTCATAGTAATGTTTGGAAACAACATTTGATTTATTAAGCATTTATAAATTAAAAGGAAAATTTTAATCATAGACTGTGTATTAAAAACTTGAAAGGCAGTTCACAGAAAATGATAAGACTTAAAAATTACAAAGAAGTAGGAAGATGTTCTACCTTGTAAAGACATGGACAAGCTAGAGAGATGGTTCAGTGAATAAGCACACTGGCCATGCATGCTAAACCTGATATTCAATCCCTAGAAGCCATGTAAAAGCCAAGTATGGCCATGCAATCCTATACCCCAGCACTGTAGGGGCATAGAAGGGCAGACTCCAGTAGGTGGCTGGCCAGAAGAAAAGTCAAAATGTTGAGCTTCAATCTCAGAGATCCTGTTTGAATAAAGACGCACAGAGATAAAGGAAGACACTCAGCATTCTCCTCTGACTGCTACATGAATGTGCACTCACACAGTCATATGCACACATCAAGAACACACAAGGGAAGAAAAACTGAAAGAGTGAAAGAATGAAAAAGTGAAGGAAAGAAGGGACGTAGAAATGAAAGAACAAATTAGAAACCACAAGGCCAATAATATCATACTATCATTAATATTTCTAAGGATCAGAGGTACAATGATAATTAGTAAACATATTGAGACTAAAAATTTGTATAGCTTTGATTGAAAAATTAATTTTTATAGCCATTTTAGGCATCTACTAAACCATAAATATATACTAACATCTTCCCTAGTTTTTTACTTACTATGATTCAGTATACACATGGGTAAAGATTTATATATATATATATATATGTGTGTGTGTGTGTGTGTGTGTGTGTGTGTATGTGTGTGTATGCATATTCTCCATACATGAATTATAAATACATAAAATAAACATAATAAACAGGTTCAAATACATGTAGTTTAATGAAAGAAGCAGTATCATAAAACAATGAAGAGAAAAGGTATACTTTGCATGTGTCTATGCTACAAAACCATAGTGGGAATAACACATGCTTGCTGTACACACAGACCTCTCTCACATAGTCATGCATTCAGGGAATGCTTATAACTTCACAGAAAATTCCTAGAAACTTCCATGTATGTGTGTGCCTCAAGTGTGGGAGTCCTGGGGACACACCACGTCACTAAGTTCTCAATGTTTATGTTTATACTAAGCAAGTAATGATGATTTCCTGTGTTCATTATTCTTTAAACAATGCAACAGTGTTTTAATAGTTCAATATATATTGAGAATTTATATTGCTTTTAGTTTTTGCTTTTTTTCATTTCATAAACTAGTATGAAACAAATATTTACATAGGATTTATATCCCCCATCTTTCCCCTCATCTTCTCAAATTCTGTATCAAATTAATGATGTCTTCTATAATTATTATTGTTCTACACACACACACACACACACACACGCACACACACACACACACACACACACACGCTCTGATGGATAGATAAATTAGATATAGAAAGATGATAGATAGCCTGACAACACATCAAAAATCTGTGGACAGATAAAATCCTGAGTTCATTTATTGTTGATCATATGTACATGCGTATATTGTTAAGAGCACAGTATTGTATTACTTACCAGGGAATTCATCCACTGAGGAAACTGAATCTCCCTCTCTCTAAGCAGTTCTTATGTATCTGTAGCAGTTCATCTAGAGGTGAGAACATTGAAATATCTGACATCGACATCGGCATGTTAGCTGGTGTTGCCATTATACAGTTTTTGCTTATACAACCATATTGAATAATTGAGTTTTCATTGGTGTAGCATCCCTACGACTTCTACGAATCACAATCTTGCAGCAGGCATCCTGGTCCTCTGGTTTTAATAATCTTTACACCCCTCTTCTGCAATGTTCCCTGACCTGTAAGTATAAGGGTTGTATTGTAAATGTAGCCTTGATAAATCTTACCAAATAGAAACCTCATCCCCTCCCCTCACTACCCCATCAGTTATGTTTCAATATGAATTGGACTTAATTCAAGCTGAAACATCACCTCTTCTGGATTTAAGAGATTACTGGACTTTCTTCATGCTGGGGCTATTCTATCTGTTCTTCTGAATTCTATGGCTCAGATACAATCTGGAATTAAACCACTAACTTCCCCAGGTCTCTCATTTACCTGTTTATCCTACAGATCTTGGGGTTTCTCAGTCTTCAGAAACAGAGAAATCTATTTCTTATAGTATAACTCTTTATGTACATTTCCCGTGGGTTCTGCCTCTTTGGAGAACTCAGGATGATGCAATACTTAAGAAAATTGTGTTACATTCTTATTACTTGAAGATGTGGCAGAGCAGAGCACAATTAATCCCTGAAGTGAAGCTAGCAAGGTAGTCCCAACATGTGTCAAACCTCCCATTGTCTTTTGTTCCAGGATCAATTCAATTGTTATGAGAAAATAACGTAATTTAAAACAAAATAAACTGTACCCCTTTTACACAATATTCCCTGTACCTTAGGTGTAAGGATTACATTGTGGTTTTAACAAATGACATTAAAGAGCTCTTGTTTCCTCACTATATTGTGGCCACCCCACTGTCATTATTCTCTCCATTTTGTCTAGCTGTGGACTATGATAGTAGACTATGACTACTGAAATAGAAAATATTCTTTGATGAGAGATGCACTTATCTGTACTTATAATAAAAATTATTTAGAATATATGTATAAATTGTATTGAGTAACTTTGTTATACACACACAGACACACACACACACACACACACACACACATACACACACACACATACACAATTTTATGCAATTTACATCCGTCCTCTGGTCTTCCCCCTCACACTCTCCATCCCACTATTTCCCTTCCCTTTTTCCTCAAGAGGAAGGGCCCCCCTCAATTATCTCCCTCACCCTGGCACATCAAGTCTCTACAGGATTAGGCTCACCTTCTCCCACTGAGGACAGACACTGTAGCCCAGGTAGGGTAACCTATTACACAGACATGTGCCAGCTTTAGGGAAAGTTCCCACTCCAGTTGTTACGGGATCCACATGCAGAATTGGGTCTGTCCTCCTGTGGAGTTCCTATCCTTTTGGGGGCCCTCAATTCTTCCCACAGTTCCATATGAGTCCCCAAACTCTATCCAATATTTAGCTGTGGGTCTCTGCATCTGTTTCAGTCAGCTTCTGGGTGGAGCCTCTCTGAGGACAGTTATGCTAAGCTCCTGTCTTCAAGCATAATAGAGTATAATTAATAGTGTCAGGGATTAGGGCTTGCCCGTGGAATGGGTCTCAAGTTGGGTTGGTTATTGGTTAGCCATCCCTCAGCCTATGCTTCATCTCATATCCCTGCATTTTTTGTAGACAGAATACATTTGGGTCAAAAGTTTTATGCGTGGATTGGTGACCCCATTGCTCCAATGGGTTCCTGTCTGGCTACAGAATGTAGCCTCTTCAAGTTCCATATCCTCACTGCTGTTGTTCTCAGCTAAATTCATTCCCAATGATTCCTGGGAGCCTCCACCATCCCAGGTCTCTGCCATATCCTCCCAATTCCCCATCCCTCCACGCTGCAGATTTCTATTCATTCTCCCGGCCCTCTAACCTTCTCTCCCAACACTTGATTCTGTACACCCCTCACATTCTTCTTTCCATTCACTCTCCCACCTAGTATCCACCTTCATCTGCCACCTATGATTATTTTATTTTCCCTTCCATGTGAGATTCAAACATCTTTGCTTCGGCCTTTCTTTTTGTTTAGTTCTTTGGGTCTGTGAAGTGTACAATGAGTATACAGTACTTTATGGCTAATATTGGGTCTCAGTTACCTCACTCAAGTTCCATCTGTTTGCCTGAAATATTCATGATTTCTTTGTTTTTAATGGCTGAAGAGTATTCCCCCCACATATTCTTTGTCCACTCTTCTGTTGAGTAACACCTAGGCTGTTTACATATTCTGGATAATATGAATAGGCTGCTATGACCACAGTTGAACTCATGTTCATGTGCTATATGTTGGAGCACCTTTTGGTATAGGCTCAGGAGCAGTATATTTGGTTCTTCAGGTAGAATTAGTCCTAGTTTTCTGTGAGACTGCCAAATCGATTTCCAAGGTGATTGTGTCGGTTTATACTCCCATCAGCAAAGGAGTGTTCCTCATGCCACCATGTGCTACAACTTGAATTTTTTATCTTAGCCTTTCTGGTATATATAAGATGGAATCTCAAGGTCATTTTGATTTGTGTTTGTCTGATCAGACCTTAAACATTTCTTTGAGTGCTTCTAAACCATTTAATTTTCCTCTGCTGAGAATTTTTTATTTAGCTCTATGCCCCAGTTTTTAGTTGGGTTTTTTATTTGGGTTGTTGGTGTCTAACTTCATGAATTCTTTATATATTTTGGATATTAGGTCTATGTTAGAAGTAGGGATGGGAAAGATCATTTTTCAACCTGTAGCTTGGCACTAGTGTGTTATCCTATTGACAGTGCCCTTTGCCTTTAAGAAGCTTTTCAGTTTCATGAGGTCTCATTTATCAATTGTTGATCTGAAGAGTCTGAGCTATTCATTGGTGTTCTGTTAAGGAATTTTTTTATTTTTTATTTTATTTTATTTTATTTTTTAACCAATGAGTTCAAAGTTTTCCTCTACTTTCTTTTCCATCAGACTTAGTGCATCAGGTTTCACACTGAGATCTTTGATCCACTTAGATTTCAGTTTTGTGCAGGGTAATTGATGTGGATAACTTTGCATTTTTCTACACTCAGACATGCAGTTAGAACAGCACCATTTGTTGAAGATGCTCCTTTTATGTTTCATTGTACAGTTTTGGCTTCTTAATAAAAATATCAAGTGTCCATAGGTGAGTAGTTTTAACTTAGGGTCTGTGAATCAATTCCATCGACCAACCCATCTGTTCCTTTATCAATACCATGAAACTTTTATTACTATTGCTTTGTAGTACAGATTGAAGTCAGGGATGGTGATAACTCCAGAAGTTATTTTATTGTTCAGGATTGTAGTAGCTCTCCTGCTTTTTTTGTTTTTCTATATACATTTGAGAATTACAATTTTAAGATCTGAAAAGAATTATTTGAGGACTTTGATGGGAAATGCATTGACTCTCTACATTGGTTTTGCTAAGATGTCCATTTTCATTCGGTTAATCCTACTGATTAATAGGCATGGGAGATCTTTTCAACTTCTGATATCTTCCTAAATTTCTGTGTTCAACAATTTGAAGTTCTTGTCATACAGGTCTTTTACTTCCTTGGCTAGAGTTAAACCTAAATGTTTTATATTATTCAAGGCTATTGTGAAAAGTGTTGTTCCTGAATTTTTTTCATGTCTCATTTATCATTTGTAGAAAGGAAGGCTACTGATTTTTTTTGAGTTAATTTTCTATCCAACCACTTCATTGAAGTTGTTCATCAGCTGAAGGAGTTGTCTGGTAAAATTTTTGGGGTTGCTTATATATGCTATCATGCTGTCCATGAATAATGATATGTTGACTTCTCCCTTTCTAGTTTGCAGCCTCTCATCTCCTTTAGTTGTCTTATTGCTCTAGTTAGAGATTCAGGTACTATAGTGAATAGATAAAAGAGAGTGGGCAGCCCTGTCTGTCCTAGATTTTAGGGAAATGGCTTTAAGTTTCCCTCCACTTAATTTGTTGTTGGCTATTGGCTTGGTGTATGCTGCTTTTATTGTGTTTAGGTATGTGACTTGTATCCACGATCTCTCTATGTGTTGGGAGATTTTTAATTTCCTATCTAGGCTAATTGATGTTTTAAAAGCTTCTTGTATGTGTATAGTCATCACTTCTTTAGGTAGAGAAGGCTTTCATCTATGATTTTGGTAAACCCATTTTCTGGGCCTTAGATCTAAGATTCTTTACTATCTTCTATTACTATTATTTTTAAGTTAGGTCTTTTCATGTTACTCCAGATTTTCTGGATGTTTTGTGTCAGGATTTTTTTTTTTTAGATTTAACATTTTTTTTGACTGATATATATATATATATATATATATATATATATCAGAAGTATATATATATAATATATATATTATATATATACTTCTTCTATTATATTTTCTATGCCTGAGATTCTCTCTTACATCTCTTGTTTTCTGATTGTGATGCTTACATCTGTTATTCATGTTTTCTTCCCCAGGTTTTCTGTCTCCAGTGTTCCCTCAATTTGTGTTGTCTTTATTGCTTCTATTTCCCACTTTCACGACTTCTACAGTTTTATTTATTTCCTTTACCTAGTTAATTGTGTTTTCCTGTAGTTCTTTAAGGAATTTATTTGTTTCTTCTTTAAAGAGTGCTACTTGTTTGATTGTATTTTCCTGTATTTTATTAAGGGATTTTCATTTCCTTGTTATAGGCCTGTATTATCTTTATAAGATTGGAGTTAAGCTCATTTTCTTGTGCTTCAATTAAGTTAAGATATTCAGAGCTTGCTGTATTAGGATAACTATGCTCTGATGCTGTCACATTGTCCTGGTTTTTGGTCTTTGTGTTCATTTTATAGCTACTAGGCATCTAGATGACTTTAGTCCTTGGGTGCTCCTTTTACAGTAAGTATTGGGAGGCCAGCCTTACCTTGATGATCCTGGTATAGCAGACTTCTGGTGCATATCTTTGGTGTGTATGCTTCTGGATCAGTAGGTTTGATGAAGGTGGACAGAGAAATGGTGGACCATTGGTGGTCTGGCAAGGATAGCAGGCTGCTTATGGCAGCTGGCCATGTGCTATAGTACTGAGCAGGCAGGGAGGATGGGTGATGGAACTGAATCTAGCCTTAAGGTTCTGTATCAGCAGATCTGATCCTGCTCAGATTTCTTATGGTAATTCTTTTGTTTCACGCATACTTTTCAAAAATTTTTCAATTTTAATAAGTTATAGTCTCTTCTCAGATAAAAGAAGACAAAAGGGCCCATCTCAAAGCCAGACATTAAACAAAAAGACAATTTTGAATTCTTCTAAGTATCTTTATTCATTTAATTCTCTTTTACAAATGTTTTTATAAATGATGTTAGTTTTTCCATGACTTAGTTTGCAGAAGTGATGGTAATAACATTTTGTTTTGAATATTTTTACTTTTGTGCAATCAATATTTATTTGGTTTTCTTCCCATCAACCCTCCTATTTCAAAAGCATGGTACTTTCATTCTTGGTACCATTTACACAATGCTGACTCACATTTCTACACCCTGAAAAGGTAACTACTGTGTGAACTGTGTGAACCCTGTCTTTAAGTAGCACAAACTGTGTGGTCTGACTGAACTTTCGAGGGCTTCTCAGATAAGATCCCTTATAGCTTTTACCTTGTTTAGATTTAGATTCATGATGTGTATTCAAAGAGATGTTTTTAAAACAGACTGCCTATTCACTCAGCAATGGTGAATTTAAGTAGTAATAGTTTCTTCAGTAGACGTATTTTCAGGTGATTTTTCAGATCAATTCCAGAAAAAGCTCATTTGAGGCTTCATAACTCTCTAGTTTATTATTATACTATTGATTCCTAAGTCATTTTTGAGCCATTGCCTTCTGGCTATAAGAGGAAGAAGCATCTTGCTGGCCATTCTTCCTTCTTCTTCATTTTCCGTAAATGAACGTTTCATTACAATCATAGCTTCATGTCTCAAACAGAGTGTAGAATACTGAGTTACGGACAGGAAGGAAAACAGTAGAAAATGAAAAGATCTTTAACAAGCTCTTTCTAAACAACAGAGGATTTTATGAAGTATTTACTTCAGGAGCAAGTATTTTCTCACTAGCCCATTAATGTCCAAGAAAAGAAACTCACATAAGAAATAAATAACATTTTAAATTATAATCAGGTCATATTCCTGAGAGCAGTGAAACAGGACTTTAAGGTTTGTGTTCATAAGATTGAATCTCATCAAAACTTGTAAATATTTAGATTATTCATTTCCTTACATATGCACTATTGTCTTCTTAACATCTAGAATCCAAAGGCAGTCATGAGGACTTATTTTTTATAGCAACTTGACTGAGCTATGAAATATCTATATGTATGATCAAATATGACTAGTTATTTTTGTAGAGATATTAGATCATTAAGCTAATGTCTGGATAATAAAATCACTTATCATGATGAAAACAGGCTTTAGCCAATCATAAATTTAATCTAGAATCTTTGTAGAATATTAAGAAATAAGAAATATAATATTTAAATATTATATTACATTTCATTATGCATAAACCAGAATATGTGTCTTAAAATATTATATTATTTTATTATTTTCTGGAAAGGGTTCTTAACTTTAGAATAACTCTGACACAATTTCATTCAAATACCTTTTTTTCAATTAACCTTTTTAAGTAGCAGTAGAATTGTGTGACTCAAGTGTAAATTAAATTATATATTCAATACACTTGCCATTTGATAAATATTTCTTTTCTTCTTGTAAGCTTACTCCCATATCTTCGGGGTACAGAAAACCAAAATAAAACACAACCTGAATGATTAAACCACAGTGTGCATACTGCTTGGGACAATATTTTTTATTTAAGAATAATACTTCAGTGAGAACCTAATATTTTGAACACTATATATGGAAGCTAGAGCGCTTTTGTACCTTAACAAAAGATAAAAAATTTGATTTGAGCTTTGATACTACATTTCTACATTCAAGATAGCACAATGCCTCCATACATTTGTATGGGTGCATATGTGAGCCCTGTGCCTTCTGCTCAGAAACTCATGCTTAGCACAGCAGCAATAGTAACTGGAGAATAAACAGCAGTTTTTGTTGTTAGTTTTTTGTTGTTGTTATTTTAAAAACGATCTTAGTCAGGTTTCTTGACTCAATATCCTATGAGGATGTCACGTGGTCTTATAAGCCAAATAAAACGCATCTTCCTTAAAATTGTTTTTTTTTTTTTTTTTTTTTTTTTTTTACATTTTTTATTGGTTATTTTATTTGTTTACATTTCAAATGCTGTCTCCCTTTCTGATTTCCTCTCTGCAAGTTCCCTATCCCATCCCCCCTATCCCCTGCCTCTATGAGAGTGCTCCTCCAACCACCCACCCACTCCCACCTCATCATCCTAGCATACCCCTATGCTGGGACATTAAGCCTCCACAGGACCAAGGGCCTCCTCTCCTATTGATGCCAGATAAGACAATCCTTTTCTATACCTGAGGCTGGAGCCATTGAGTCCCTCCATGAGTATTCTTCGGTTAGTGGCTTAGGCCCTGGGAGCTCTGGGGGTTTGGTTAGTTGTTGTTTTTCTTATGGGGTTGCAATCCCCTTCAGCTTTTTCAGTCTTTCCCTTAACTCTTCCCTTGGGTTCTATGTGTTCAGTCTAATGAGTGGCTCTGAGCATCTGCATCTGTATTGGTCAGGCACTGGCAGAGCCTTTCAGGAGATAGTTAGATCAGTCTCCTGTCAGCAACTGCTTCTTGGCATCAGCCATAGTGTCTGGGTTTGGCATCTGAAGATGGGATGGGTCCCTAAGTGGGGCATTCTTTAGATGACGTTTCCTTCAGTCTCTGCTCCATTCAGTCCCTGTATTTTCTTTATACAGGAACAATTCTGGGTTAAAATTTTTCAGATGGGTTGGTGGCCCCATCCCTGAACCGGAGGCAGTGCCTATATACTGGGTATGGTTTCTATAGGTTATTTCTCCTCTGTGTTGGATATTATGTCTAATGTCATCCCTGTTGGGTCTTGGATACCTCTTGCTTCCCGGCCATCTGGTACTCTCTAGTGGCTAACCCCAGTCCTATATACCTCCAGTCAAGTCCCTGACCCTCTGACTTCTACCCCATCTCCCCCCATAGCTGATCCTGTCCCTCTTTTATTCCCTTCCTCCTCTCACCCTCCCGTTATCACTCCAGCCCTCTACTTCCTGTAATTATTTGGTTCTGCCCTCTAACTAGGACTGAAGCATCCACACTTTGGTCTTCCTTGTTCTTGAACTTCTTATGGTCTGTGAGTTGTATTGAGGGTATTCTGAGTTTTGGCGCTAATAGCCACTTATCAGAGAGTGCATACCATGTGTGTTCTTTTGTGACTGGGTTACCTCACTCAGGATATTTTCTAGGTCCATCCATTTGCCTGTGAATTTCATGAAGTCATTGTTTTTAATCACTGCGTAGTACTCCATTGTGTAAATCTACCAATTTTCCGTATCCATGCCTCAGTTGAGGGACATCTGGGCTGTCTCCATCTTCTAGCTATTATAAATGAAGGCTGCTATAAACACAGTGAAGCATGTGTCCTTGCTGGAACATGTTAGGATTAGAGTTAGGGTCAAAATTACTTTTTATCAGAACAATGTGTAATGGTGAGTAGTAATTAGGCTTTGGCACCATCTAGTACAATGGAAGCAACTCCCTGACTATAAAAATACAGAAAACATTTATGCAGTGGGTTTCACAGATTTTTACTATATTGACTCACAAAAATAACATAACTCTATAGTTACATTGCTCTCATCTTTTTGTCTTGCCTCTTTTGCTTGTGTATGATAATCATTCTTCTTTACTCAGCAAGATATCCAAATGAAATACAAACCTTTGTGAGTATATTTTGTTCTTATACCATGTTAGACAGTGGCATGAGCCATACTGAGCAAGCAGACTTCAAAGCTTCAAACACTTTCTTGATTATTATTTTTTTTTTTGCCTGAAATAGTGAAAGCACTAAAACCAGAAAGTTACTGTCTTGACATCCAATAAATTGTACTCCTTTTGACTTTCCATTTAACTCTTCCCCAACCATGGTTGACTCACCTCCAAATGCCATTTAACATTGCATCATATTAAGGATGCACCCTATTTCTATGATTTATGCGAGCAAGAAAAGAAAAAAACATTTAGCTGATGGGCTGGCAAAAGAGTCTCTGCTATTTTCAGCATGCACTGCCTTTGAGGGGACCATCGTCCAGTTCCCAGTGTGCATATCAGGCAGCTCACATCATCAGTAAGTTCTACTTCAGAGGATCCGACACTTTTCTCTGTCCTAAGAGGGCACTTATGCTCACATGTGCATACACACACATACACACATATGCATATGCTTACACAGAAATAAAATTAAAACCGAATCACTAAACAGTGAAACCAAACAGACACTGAGGTCAATCCCAGCTAAGTGATATGTTTTTTTTGTTTTTTTTTTTTTAATTTATTTTTTTATTTTTTTTTTATTTTTTGTATTTTCTTTATTTACATGTACATTTTCCCCTTCCCATTTTCTCCTCCAAAACGAACAAACAAACAAACAAAAACAAGAACAAACCCCTTTTGCCACCCCCTCCCAATGCCT